>PVJA010011987.1:0-53177 GCA_004027025.1 Myocastor coypus
CTGAAATGTCGGAATTAATAACATCTGAAGTAAAGAAACAAATGAAGACATGGAAAGAGGAAATTGGATCAGAAATAGCAGGATGAAGTAAAAAAAAAAGAAATGCATGAATTAATAGTATGTGAAGTAAAGAGCTGCAGAATATATAGAGGAAATGAGATCAGAAATAACCTCTGGGGGCCCGGCAGGATGGCTCAGTAGTCTAAAGTGCCTGCTTAGGAAAGCTTCGGTGGCTGCAGGGACCGTGGTTCGATCCCCGGCACCACATGCTATGCCAGTCCTGCCCTCATGGCAGGCTGAGGTGGCCATAGAAATAAATAAACAAACAACCAAAAGTTCTGAAACAATAAAATAAAATAAAACATTTTCAAAAAGGGAAAGAAATAACCTCTGAAGTTAAAAAAGAAATCTCTCAATTAATAGCATCTGAAGTAAAGGAACAACTGAAGAAAGACAGAAAGGAAATCAGATTAGAAAAAATCTCTAAAGTAAAAAAGGAAAGGATAACTACAATGAAAGAAGTAATAAATGATTCTAAAAAGACATTGATAAAAATTAGAGAACAGAAAAATTATGGAATCCTTGAATGAGCAATATAGGAAAAAAATAGATCACATGAAGCAGTTTCAAAGAGATATACAGGAGGACAATAAAATCACAATTACAAGCTGGTAACACCATGTGAACAAAAGTGAAGATAGAGTTTCAGATCTTGAAGACACAGTTGCAGGTAGTGAAAAGGTAAGAAAGGATCTCTTTTTATTTATTTATTTATTTATTTATTTATTTAATTTATTTATTTTCTCTTGTTTCAGAATCTTTGTTTGTTTATTCACTCATTTTTATGGCTGGCTCAGCCTGTCCCAAGGGCAGGGCTGGTGCAGCATGTGGTACCGGGGATCGAACCACGGTCCCTGAAGCCGCCCAATCTTTCCCAAGCAGGCGCTCTAGACCACTGAGCCATCCCACTGAACCCCAAGAAAGGATCAGCCAGGATGCAGGAAAAAATAATTCAACATCTGCAAGAAATCCAAATAACATCAATTCAACTAAAAGCATGCCCAGACATATAATAGTGAAGAGCCCAAAAATCCAGGACAAGAATAACATATTAAAGGTGTTAGAGAAAAGAACACCTTTAAATCACATTTAAAGAAAACCCAGGTTTCTCTTCACAAACCAAGAAAGTCAAGAAGAACATGGAGTAGAGTGCTTCAAGTCCTCCAGGAAAAAAAGAAATGGAGCCTAGACTGCTATACCCTGCAAAATTTGATGGATAAATGAAACACTTCCATGACAGAGAAAAACTAAACAAATTTGCAATGACAAAGCCAACCCAACACAGAGTACTAGAAGATATCTTAAAGAGGAACCAAAATGACTGAAACTCCATGAATGAGAACAGAAAGAACCCACGAAATACAGCAACCAATTAAATACAGGAGAAAAAGGGGGAAAATTAGTAGGTAAAACACATGTCAAACAAAAGTCAGTACATTTCAATTATAACCATCAATGTAAATGGAGTTGATTCTCCAATAAAAAGAAACAGACTAGCACAGTGGATTAAGAAGCAATATCCAACAGTGTGTTGTACACAAGAAACACACCTAATTCATAAAGAAATTCATAGGCTTAATGTCAAAGGATGGAAAACAATACCTCATGCTCCAGCACCTCAGAAAAAGACAGGGTAGTATCCTATTTGCAGATAGTCTGAATTTCAAAGCAAGATTAATCAAATGAAATAAAGAACACCACTACATCCTGATGAGGGGAAAAATTCAAGATGAAGAGGTAACACTCATAAATATATATGCACCCAACATGGGAGCACTGAACTCTATAAGATAAATCTTTTTTTAAAAAAAATTTATTTATTTTTTTCTTGTTTCAGAACTTTTGTTTATTTTTATGGCCAGCTCAGCCTTCCCTGAGGGCAGGGCTGGTGCAGCATGTGGTGCCAGGGATCGAACCGAGGTCCCTGCAGCCGCCCGCAGGTGCTTTAGACCACTGAGCCATCCTGCCGGGCCCCTATAAGATAAATCTTAATGGACATGAAAAATCTAATACACAATACGACAATTTTAACAGGACACCTTAGCACCTCTTTATTCCAAATATATAGGTCAAACAGACAAAAAATTTGCAAAGAAGTAACAGTACTGAACCAGAACAAGGTTCTGGACATAGTGGACACATACAGAGTGTTCCACCCAATCTTTTCTGAATATACATTTTTTTCAGCTGCACATGGAATATTTTCTAAAATAGACCACATACTAGTCCATAGATTATGCTTAAGTATATGCAAGAAAACAGAAATTATCCCATGAATATTATCTGACCACAGTGCAATGAAACTGGAAATGAAAAAAGAAATGGTAAAAATTCAAAAATGTATGGAAATTAAACAACATCTTTGTTATGGTTTATGTTTAGTTGTCTCTCCAAAGCCTCATGCAATCATGAGGCAGGGACTTCTAGAGTTTGAAACTTGACTCATAATTCACTGGGATTATGTGTTTAGTGCTGATGGGATTATGGGTCTGAGTACTACTGGGATTATGGGTGTGACATAAGGTGGATAAGCTCAGGCAGAGAGCCTAAACATAATATAAAGAAAGACAGAGAGAGAGACGCATGCTGTTGCTCTGCTGCCCTGTTTAGTTGGCTGTCTCTGTCGCCATTTGTTGCTGTTATGCTGCCATGAACTGGATGCTCTCTGCTCTATTCCACTCAGCCTTGAGCCAGGCAACTATGGAGTGAAACCTCCACAAACTTTGATCTAAGTAAACCTTTCCTTCCTTCATTTTGAGTGTTAAGTATTTGTCCCAGCAACGAGTAAAAAGTAACTAAGAAAACCCTCGTCAACAATGAATGGGTTAAACAACATCTACAGTTTAATGAAAATGCAAACACAACATGATGGAATTTATGGGATGCAATGAAAGCAGTTCTTAGAGGGAAATTTATAGCTCTGCATTCACACATTAAAACTACAGAGTGGGAACAAATAAATACATTAATGCTGCACCTATATCAACTAGAAAAGGAAGAGAAAACCAAATCCAAAGCCCAAAGACAGGAGGAAACGTTAAAGATTAGAGCAGAAATTAACTCAGTTGAGACAAAGAAAACAATGCAAAGTATTAATGAATCAAAAAGCTGGTACATTGAAAGATTAAATAAAATTGATAAGCCCTTAGCTAACCTCATCAAAAGGAGGAAAGAAAAAACTCAAATTCAAGCAATAAGGAATGAAATGTGTGACATTGCCACAGACCCAGTGGAGACCCAGAAGATCATCAGGAACTACTTTGAGAAGTTTTACTCCCACAGAATTGAAGACACAGATGAAATGGACAAATTCCTAGAAAGGTACAAATTACCAAAACTGAATCAAGAAGATAAAAAATGCTCAACAACCCAATAACAGCCAATAAAATACAAAATATAATAAGAAATAACTACCAAGAAAGAAGATCCAAGGTCCTCTTTCATCCTGATTTCTACTAGAAATTTACAGAAGATATGATCTCAGTGGATTTCAAAATGTTTTCTCTTTCCTTCTCTAAACATTACCATGAAAAGAGTGGAATTTCTTTGCACTTTTCTACTCTTAAGTGTTTTGTGGGTTTCCAGAAGGAAGAACCTGCAATATTATAGACCTTTAATGTGTATGTAGCCCTAGATATTTCACATACATACTTTATCATTAGAAGCAATGAAAGTTACAGTTTCAGTTTCTTACTACCTTAGATGGCATTCAGTTGGTGTTACGGTTTGTATCTAAATGTCTTCCCATAGCCTCCTATACTTTCAGATGGGGATATTTTAAATGCAGATGAATCTAGAGTTTGTGACTGATTCATGGTTCAATGCTAGGATTAAGGGTTCTGGGATTAAGGTTGGATAATTGGTGGATCAGTCCACTGATTAGATTGACACCATCCTAATCTCAACAGTTTGAATAAAATAAAAGGGACAGAAAGAAGCTTATTTCCTTCTTCTGTTCCTGTTGTTTTGCTGTCTTCTGATGCCATGAACAATTGGCCTTCTGCTATGTGCCACCCTTTGAGCTAAATAAGCCTTTCCCCCTTTAACTTTAGAGGTCAGGTATTTTGTCTCAGCAACATTTATTAAAGTAACTAAGCCATTTCCCTGGCTCCAGTATTGAGAGTGAATAGAAGAGGTATCCTGAATAGAAGGATATCTTAGTCTGATCAGTATTCCATGACAAAGTAACAATAAATCAATTATAGATTTGCACTACCATCTCCAGATTTGAGTTACTTTTTTGCATAAAGTGTGACTTTGGGTCCAGGATCACTTTTGCTTTTCTCTGCTAATAGAGGCTCTATGGATCCAGCATCATTTGTTGAAAAGATTATTCTCCCACTGAATTGCTTTTAAACATTGGTCAAAATCAAGTAGTCAATCCGACCTCTGTGGCACATGGATGTAATCCTAGCACTTAGGAGGCTAAGGCAGGAAGATCACAAGAACAATGCCAGACTAGCCTACATAGTGTGTTCTGGGCTGGCATAGACTATATAAAAAGAAATTGTCTCAAAAAAATTGGAACTTCTGAGTTAATTATTTTTTTCTCTTTTCCTTTGGTCTATGTATCTTTGTTCTCCAATACCACATTGCCCTGATTACTGTAGTTATGCAATAAGATTTCATATTTAGCACAAAATAACTCCTTTTATTTTACTATTTTTTCAAGAATGTTTCAGCTATTTTAGAATGTGTGACTTTTCCACCCTGATCTGAAGACCAAATGTTTCATATTTTTCTATAGCACAGCATGGTCATGGTACAAAGTGAAAAATGGCTCATGATGGCCAGAACATCAAACTTTTGATCTTTCCATTCTGTGGGATTTAACCAGTCACTGCCAGAGGCTAAACAAGTGGCTAGAAGCCCTCTATAATCAGCCATTTCTCATTACTCCATAAAATTCTCACTTCATGCACCTCATGTAATCCTTCCCAAATCCTTGTTCTTCTTCACCCATCCATGCCCACTTCATAAGACATCTTTGACAACAGAACCAACTGATCTTTCTCTATCCTGGCAAGTAAAGGTAGTGCCTGTGTATTGTCACTACAACTATTTCCCTTCCTGTAAAGCCTCCCACTGATCTCCTGCCTGTTCCCTGTACTTATCCAGCATTTCCCCTTGCATTTAATCTTCTTCTGTAGACTATATTTGACTTCACTCCACCTCATACCCAATCTGTTTTGGTGTTTGGCCCCAAAACCATTCTCCCTACTCTGCCATTCTCACTCCAAGAGGTAGTAGAGGCAGAGGAAATTATTAGAGTTCATGTTCCTTTCTTTCTCTTTGACAGACTGCTCCAAATTAACCACCATCTGGGCTCCTTCTTCTCAGATACCACCCAATATACGCAAGAGTTAGCACACCTAAGTCAATCATATAACCTAAACTGGACTGATTTAAATGTGAGCCTTGGCTTCACTATTTCTTCAGAAGAGTAGGAATGAGAGATCTTCCTGTCTCAGTCCTGTGGGGATAAACACCTCCTTCAGCCCAACCTTGCAATACACAGTAAACCTGTCCCCTGGGAAAACCCAAGCTGTAACTGTCACGCAGAATCTGGGGACATAACAAGCGGAGATTACATGGTTTCTTAGTAGAGGGACTTCACAGGGCAGCTAATAAAGCAGTTCATTTTGATAAACTAAAGGAAACCACTACAAACAGGGCTGAAAATCCAGCTAAGTTTATGGCTCCTCTAGCTGCTGCCCTTACACAACACACAGCTTTGGCTCAAGAAAGGCTAGAGAGATAATCTATTCTAAAGATGCATTTTACTACACAATCAGCATTAGACATTTGTAAAACATTACAGAAACTAAATGCTGGCCCTCAGGCCCCACAACAGGACCTTATCAACTCTACTTTCAAAGTCTTTAATAACAGAAATGAAAGTGCTCAAAACAGCACATTTCTGAGCTGCATATGTTAGTCTCTGCTCTAAGAAACCCTTAGGCTGGATCAAAGCCCTAGCTTATGGCTAAGAGCATTTTGAAGGCTTTTCTTCCTAAGGGTGTCCTTCCAGAGCTATGTTTCGAATGGTGCCACAACAGTCCTTTGGCTAAGAAATGCCCTCAGGCTGGAATCTCCCTAAACTATGTCCTTCCTGTGTGTGGCGTTTTCCAATGCAAGTCAGATTGTCTAACATTGGAAGATGCCCCTGTTGCCTCTGGGCTATAACCCCAGCCCTGGGATCCCTTAAGTGGCTCATTTCTGGACCTTCCTAGCCTGGTCACTGAATACTGATGAGGCCCTGAAACTTTAGAGGCCCCTTGTAACATTTTTTCTTGTTACATTTAGTGAAATAAACTTTTTCAAACAGAATAGTGCCCGACACATAAAAAAAAATACAAAGAGGTCCATTAAATAATTATCAAGTACGATATAGCTAAATAGGACAGCAGGAACTCAAACTCATACTGACTCCAAGGATCATATTAACTGTAAAATGTTTCTGCTTCATGGCTATGCATTACATGAATCAGTGTTCAACATGAACATGAGTTTTCACTACTCCCAAGGTGAACATGCGTTATCAATCCATCTGTAAGATTTTAGACCTTATTAGGTTTCAAAAATGTAAATCACTACCTAGAATAGCACAGCAAGTTGGCACTGATCTAACAACAAACCATTTCCTAGCAGCCCACATCAAATGCCAAAAGCCTACTACCAAAGAAAATCCTGTATCTTAAGAAAGACATCAGCATTCCTTAAGTCTCTTGGATATGATTTTTTTCCTATACTTAAGGAATTCTGCTGTTCATTCAAAGTCTTTAAAACATAGATAAATATATTTTACTTGACACTGAATTTAGGTAACCATTTAATGAATGGTTACCTAAGTGCACACAAATCCCTCTTGCTTCTAAGAACGCATAAAATGAGGCGGCCATGGTGATATACATCTGTAGTCCATACTCAGGAGGCTGAGGTAGGAGGATGGTTATGAGTTGAGACCAACCTGTGCTACAAAGTAAGCTCAAGTTCAGCCTGAACTGCATAGTGAGATCCTGTTTCAAAAAGACAAAAAAGGATGAATGCGCAAAACCAAGGATATCTTCAACAGAACCATGAAATATATTGATATTTTGACTTTTATCCAAAATTTTACCATGAAATACATAGGTGAGAACTGTGACTCTAATGCCAAATTTTCTCTCTTGCTCTCTCTAAATTATAATGAAAATGGTATTCTATTTAGTACATGGTGAGAGATATGCTGGAAGTGTTAATCTTCAGCATGTGGAAAGCCTGTTTTCCAAGAACTATTTATTAACGAGGCTTTCTTTTCCAGGTGTTTGGCACCTTTGTCAAAGCTCAGGTGGCTGCGTGTTTAGAGTCGTTTCTGCATCTTCTAATGTGTTACATTGTTTCTTGAGTCTGTTTCTTGGCTAGTACTATGCTAGTTTTTTTTTTTTTAATCACAGTAGATTTGTAGTATAATTTCAAGTCAGAGTTTGTGATGTTCCCTGCCTTGATTTTGTTGCCAGAACTAGTTTTGCTACTCTAGGTCTTTTCTGGTTACCAATGAATTTTAGGATTGTTTTCTCTAATTCTGTGAGATATGCTATTAGCATCTTAATAGGCACTGCCTTAAATCTGTATAGCTATCTAGAGAACTGTATAACTGTTCGAACATTTAGCTAACAATTCAAAGAATAAAATAACGGATAGGAATTCTAGAGTGAAAAGCCAAAATTCTGAAGTTCAGAAGAATTTTGGAGAAAAGATAATTTTGATTTTGGCTATGATACTTCCATGTACTCATTCACTGAAGTGAAAAGAACCGAACAACTGTAAGAAATGTTATTTTATATAGTTAAATATAGTGGTGAAGCAGTTCTAACACAAGAAATAAGGTACAAGTGTAATAGAATAGAAAAATGAAATGCATAATTCAGAATAGATGAAAGGCTCTTATTTGTAATCTGTTTATCACTACTATAATAATGTAGCCAAATGTGCAAATAAATCAGGTTTATTTAGCTCACAGTTCTGAAAGTTCAAAAGCATTTTCCCAGGTTCTATCCATGGTACCATATCAAGAGCAAGTAAAGAGTGATCAGATGATGAGATATGAAGTCAGCTAATGAGAAGGGACCTATCTTGCTTTTTAAAAAATAACAACCCACTCCTATGAAAACTAGTTTAATCTGCCACAACAACATTAATCCCTTCCAAAGACAGGACCTTCAATACCCTAATTATCTCTCACTAGGCTTCACCTTTTAAAGGTTTCCCTGTGCCTCAGCTACTTTTCTCTCATTACTGGGACAAAATACCCAACACCCAAAATGAAGGAAGGAAAGGTTTATTTAGCTCACAGTTAGTGGAAGTTTCAGTCCATACTCAACTGGCTCCAAGGTGAGAGACACGTGTAGGAGGGTAGCAGTTCACAGTGGCAGGAAATAGCAAAAAGCAAAAGGGAGAGGTAGTCACTGCAGCAGTAGAAACAAGCCTCTCTCCTTTTCTTGTATTATCTTCAGGCTGTCTTCCCCAAGGTGGGTTATAGCATTCATATCCATAATCCCAGCATTGAATCGTGAATTAATCACAAACTTTAGAAGTCCACCCCCTTGACTGCTTTAGGTTTTTGGGGGGAGGGGGAGAGAGGACTAGACACAAGCCATAGCACCCTGTATCCTAGTAGTACCATATTTGGCACAAAGTTTCCAATACATTAACCTTTGGGGAACACATTCAAGCTAAAGAAATTCTTTTAAGAGAGATTATTATATAAAAGAAAGAGCAGAGAGTATAGTAGGGCCCCCTTAACAAAAGGTAGTGGAGGAAGAAAACTCTGTAAAGATAAGAAAATAAACAAGATACAAATCAACAAGCAAAAGACAGAGTCATCTGTGGTTAGAAATGGATATAACAATAGGGATAAGCAATTAACCAAAGGGAGGGAACCTCACATTGATAACATATAATTAGATATTCAAAGTAGGTTATTATAGCAGAAATAGCAGGAAGACATGACGTCACAAGGTCCACAGCTGGGGCTGTATTTGAGTGTGGCAAAGAAGGGTACAGATGATTTTAGTGGCGATGTCCACACTAGGAGTGAGGTGAAGCTGCTTGAAAATAAAGTGGGAAAAGGGAATTAAGCTGAGCAAGTGATCTTTAAAGGGTTTATGAAAACCTGAATGTGCAGGACTGAATCAGAGGCAATGGAAGAAGGCAGGACACGTGTGCATAGCATGTGAGGGAGAGAAAAAATAACAAGAAAGTGTGGTACTGGAAGGAGTAGCCTTGCATGGGATCCACAATATGAGGACCAGGGGAGAAGAAGCAAATTCTTTATTTGCTAAGATGCCAAATAAAAGACAATGTTGACAAGATTTGGAAGTAACATTAGGTATTTGAGGAACTAATGCCAACTATTACTGAGCAACTCCAAGTTTAGAAACTTCAAGATGTATCTTCAGAGCATTTAAAAGGCATGGCTCCTTGCCTAGGAACAGTGGGATTTACTTTCATGTTTCTCATCTGCTTGGGCCACACTCCTCTGAACACTTCTGCTGTAAGGTTTCCCCCTCCAGTGTCCATGGGTCCTGCTCTCATTCCAATTTAAAGATGGCTTTTGGTTTTAGAATTTGATAACTCTGTTAACAGGACTGGAGTACAGTTGGGTGGATTTTAATGATCCTTGCCATTTGCTGGTTAGGAAAATATCCATGTCACTGAGATATAGTGATAATCACAGGTATGAAAAGGACCTTAAAACTCAGCTAAACTAAGGATGACACATCACATATGTCATATATTTTGGGGCATTCATCAGCTCAGAAAGGAGATATCCCAGTGAGGCCCTTCATAGATATATAGGACACCTGTGCTGCTTTTCCAGGCACCTTTCCATATGTGGACTGTCAGTTCTGTCTTATCAATTCCTGGAAATGAGGAGTCCACCTGGGTTCTTCTTCTATCTGCTATGGTAGGAAACTTGCTCCAGATAGTAAGCGAGGGCATTCCCAGGGAAGATCTATTTGAGCCTTGTTCCTCAGGGATCACTATCCTTTTTGCTTGATATTTAGTGTCTTTAGAATTACATTTCTTGTAATTTGTGTATGTCTAGTTTTTTTTTAAGTGGAGGGAAAATCTATTTTTGTTACTTCATTTTGGTAAGAAGTAAAATTGTGATTAGATTTTTTTTTTAAAAAACTGGATCTTGCTATGCTCCACAGCCTCAAATTCCCAGGCCTAATCTGTCCTCCCACCTCAGCCTCCGAAATATCTGGGACTATAGGCAAATATGGCAAGAACTACACCTTTAGAATGACTCATTTTGATGTGAATCTGTTCATTCTTTTCTCTTTTCTGGTACTGGCTTTACTGAGCACTTTGCCATTGAGCTACACCCCGAGTTCTTTTTAATTTTTATTTTGATTCAAGGTCTTGTTGAATTTCTCAGGCAAGGCTTGAACTTGTGATCTTCCTGTCCCAATCTCCTAGGTAGCTGGGATTACAGGCATGTATCACTATACCTGGATCTGAAGATTTCTTTCTTTTTTTTTTTGTCTTTTTGAGACCACGTCTTGCTATGCAGTTGAGGCTGGCCTTGAGCTCACTTTTGTAGCCCAGGCTGGTCTCAAACTCACACCAATCCTCCTGCCTCAGCCTCCTGAGTGCTGGGATTACAGGTGTGAGCCACCACACCCGGCTTGAAGGTTTCTTTTTAATTTTGTTTTTGCAAAACAAAATGGAAATGAGTGCAGGGATGCTCTAACACTGTCTTGCATTCACAATCTTTGTTATTTTTTATTGTGAGGCAAGGTTTTGTTAAATTTCCCAGGAAAACAGATCAGCCTATAATCCCAGTGCTCTGGGAGGCTGAGACAGGAGGATTGCAAGTCCTAGGATAGACCAGGTAACTTCGCAACTCAATGAAAATCTGTGCCAAAAATTAATTAATTAATTTATTGTGTGTGTGTGTGCCAAAAATTTAAAAGGACTGGAAATGTAGCACAGAATGAAGGCCCTGAGTTCAGAAAATGGAAGAGCCACATTTGACTGCCTCGATGTACTTCAGCTCTAAAGTGCAACCTGCCGGCAAGTATAATTAGGTTGACAACACCCAAACTCAGTAATCAACCTTAGCATATACGGATATTTAGGAGTGCGGACTTCCTGGGGAGGTACAAGTGAGACAATATAACACTGCTTAGGAAATATTTTTGGCCAAGGAAACCCCTTATCAAATTGTAATCTGTTCAAGCCTGTAGAGGTAACTAACAGCTGACATAAGCACCTGGTGCCATGGACAGTTTTCTAGCCAAACAGGCTAACAGGACAGAATCTGTGAGTGGAAGAGCAAAGACATGTACAGTATTGTGTGTTGCTGAAGCAAGTTGGAGCTCAAGAGTAAGAAATTATCAAGCATAGTCCATGCTTTCCTCAGGTGGGAACGTTAGGTGTGGATCATTGTGGTAGAATGGGTGAAACTTAAAAGCGGCTCATGCCCAAAGTTAACAAATCTCTCCAAAAATGTTTCAGCATGGAGTTTGGTCAAATCTGTGTTAAGTTTGTTAAGCATAACAGTACCAGATGCTTTTGTTCATATTCCAGAGAAAGAGGAAACATCTAAGGATAAAAACAAAGCGGCCATGGCTCCCACTCTACCAGGGGAGAACCCCAAGCCAAGCGAAAAAACAGGGAAACCCCCTTATCTCCCCCTACCTGATTATAAAAAATGAGACATGAGCTCTGAAGTGGCTGACTGGCATCATGGTGAGCTGGTGCACCATAAAGCTAAAGGACACAAAACCAAGGCAAAAGCTACCATGGAAAATTTCAGACAAAGGGCATGAAAGTTATGGGAAAATGGCGGCTGGTGCAGATTGACCCAAATATGTTTGCAGGTATACAGATGGATGACTTGATGTGCTTTGAGGAACTGACAGGCTACCAGTTGGTCTTCCCTGCCAAAATCCCTCCAGTCTCTTCTCAGAGGATCCCAAGAAGAGAAAGGCACAAATAGTTTAAGAAGAGAAGGAAGGAGAGTATAGCTCCCCAAAGAAAAGAATCATATTGAAGAAGCATAAAAATATGGTTCTGATTATTGAAGAAACCTCTACAAGCAAAGAGTTTTAGGTTGAAGATGTTGAGCCAGACCCCTGTGAGATGACACTATTTGTCCTGGTCCAGAGTAAGGGAAGATAGCCTCAGAAACCCTAGTACAAACTGTTCCAAAAGAGAAGAAAAACAAAGGGGAAAAAAGAATATTCTCAATGCACTGCCCCTAAGGTGTCCAAAGAAGCTAAGGCACGGATGCCTGAAGTATATGGCCAGAAAGTGCATGTGTGGCCTGGAAGGACTTGACTGTGCCTAAGCCAGTTCCGCAAGCACTCAGTTTTCTAGGCTTGTCTGCACCCACACCAATCCAAGCCTTGGCTTTGGTGTCCACCATCTGTGACAGGTTGGATATCCCTGGAGCTGCTGAGACAAGAAGTGGGAAAACTCTTGCCTTTGCCATCCCAGTGATTCATGCAGTGTTGCAGTGACAGAAGACTTTGTCCACCGCAAGTAACACTGGAGTGCCACCTGTAGAGGCTGGATTACCAAGTAAGCCTGGAATTGAGACTGTAGCTCTCTCCAGTGATGCTGGATTGAAGGCCAGAGCCAAAATCATTGTCCCATCTTGGACCAGGCCCTGCTCTGTGATGCTTCTTCTGGTAAAGGACCTTCTCTGATCGAAGAGAAGCCTATCACCAAACCAATTGAGGATGAAGAAGAAATGCTTGATGGAGAGAATAGACTTGTGGGTTAAAAGAGGAGCTGGATGGCAAAATTGCTACCTGTAAGACACATCCAAAGCATCCTCTTCTTGGACTGGTTCTAACTCCCACACAAGAGTTGGCCATCTTGGTCAAATTGAATATTGATGCTGTGGCCAAATTTACACGACTCAAAACTGCTGTTTTGGCTGGTGCGATATCTACACAGAAACAGCAAGGGTGTTGAACCATAACCTGAGATTGATCGCCACACCGGGATGGTTATGGGAATTTGTTAAAGAAAAACATTCTCATTTAAGCAACGTTCAGTAGCTCAGTTGCCCAATAATGGATGAGATAGACAGGATGGTTGAGGAAGGCCATTTTGCTGAGCTGTCACAGCTGCTGGACATGCTTAGTGACTCCCAGTGCAACCCAAAGAGACAGGCATTCATTTTTTGTGCTACACTGATCCTAGTACATGAAGTTCCTGTTCAACTTTTTCATAAGAATCACTTTTTAGCAAATGAACAAAATTGCCAAACTTGACCTCTTCATGCAGAAGTATGGCATGAGGGACAAGCCTAATGTCATTTATATCACAAGGAATGAGGACATGGTAGAGATGCTGACAGAGACCAAGATCCACTAAGAGACAGAGGAGAAAGACTTTTACAAGTACTTTTCCTGATGCAGTACCCAGGCCCCATCTTAGTGTTTGTCAGTAACATCTCTGTGTCACATGCCTACTGGGACTCCTCAAAGTCCTGAATATCATGCTGTTGACTCTGTATGCCTACATGCACCAGAAGCAGAGGCTCAGAACCCTGGAACAGTTTGCCTGGCTGGAAGATTGTGTTCTCTTGGCAACAAATATGGCAGCTTAAGGTCTGGACATTCTTAAAATTTAGCATGTCATCCATTACCAGGTCCCTCACACCTCAAAAATTTGCATCTGTTAAAGTGGTAGTACTGCTCTTGCCAACAGTGAAGGCCTTGACCTGATGATCATTGGGCCTGAGGATGCAGTCAAGTTTAGGAAGACTTGCAAGACCCTCAAGAAATAGGAAATCATCCCATTCTTCCCTGTGCAACTGAAGTACATGAATGTAGTCAAGAGGCAAATCCACCTAGCTTGATAGATTGAGAAAGCTGTGTATGAGAACTTAAGGCTTCTCTGCATAACTTTTGGATTGAGCAAGCAGCAGCTGCTCTTGAGACTGCACTGGAAGAAGTTATGTATAAAGGTGGAAAATCAGACCAGCAAGAAGAGTGTCAACAATGAAAGTAGATGAAAGTCCTGAAGAAGGAGCTGTGCCATCTGTTTTCCCAGGTGTTGTTCAAGGGGGACCTAAAAACCAAGTATCCCAGTCAGTCTGGCAGGCTGCCTCTGCTTACAACTGCCCCAAGGAATGGAAAATCTGCATTGATTTTTCTCTCCCAATAGAAGAAGCCCAGACAATAGCAGCATCACGAACCACCACGGCCAAGTTCAAGGACCCTGTGACTGCTACAGTCAGGCTGCAGCGGCACCCGCACAGTGCTGTCAGTTCTCTGCTGATCTGTGAATCCCTCACTCCACTACCCCTTGTTAACAAAATCTGCTCTTCCACCCTGTAGCAAGAGAGATTCCATATAGGTTTATGTTGTGGAGTAAGAATTCTATGCAGCAGCTTCATCTTTTAGTATTTCAATGTTTGTGGGCTTCTTGCGTATTAGGCTTATTCTCTTGAATTAAAAACAACAGTCAGAAAAGTGAAGCATATGGTTCCTTGCTTATCTAAATATCATTAGCTCATAGGAGAAGCTACTATAGAAGCAGATGGCAGTGAGTGAACGTAAGCCCCCACAAAAGAGCCAAGTGTGGAGGAACAAGAAAGCTTTTATTGCAGCTCATGGCTGACTGACTTATGCTCTGACTTTTGGGTCAGGACTTCCAAAATCTCAGTACCTACGTGAACTTTGCTTTCAGGTTATATGCTTTTCAGGTTTCCATAGTAACCACATTACTTCGTTTTCAGGAATTTTACAAGAATATTTACATTTCCCAGATATTGTTGACTGTCTGTCTGTCTGTCTGTCTGTCTGTCTGTCTGTCTGTCTGTTTGTCACGGGGCAGTATGGTTTAGTATTTGGCCTATTCCCTAAGCTGTACTAACAATTGTTCCTGTTTTATTACCCTGGTTTTCTCTAAGTGGGTTTATGATTACATGGGAAAGGGTGACAGAGTGAGTTTATCTATATTTTAAGGGAACTAAGCGATGTGCCTTTAAAATGGAGTCTCTTTTAGTCCATCATTACCATGACAGGTGATATCATGGGACCATGTTTCTTCCTGGTTGTTGTTAGGCCTAACCCTGAAAGGTTGCAACAGGTAACATATGAGCATCAGGCAATTCAGTACAAACTTCATAAATACCTAAAGCAGACTGTTATAAACAATAGAGTCCAGAGATCTTTTACTCTGGGATTTTAAACTCTGTCCTGGGTGTCATGCCCTTGGTTCCACAGGATGTTAGACATCTTGCTCATTGCTGTTTATCCACTAGCCAGTATCTAAATTTTTGTTTTGTTTTGTTTTATTTCATTTTATTTTGAAGAATAGAAGCAAAAACAAATAGAAAAAACACAAACAGGGTAATATAGAGCAATGCATATGTTACAGCTTTTTCTTTGTTTTTATTTAGATTTATATGGCTCAACAACCACACTTTTTAAAATTTTATTTATTTTATTTTTGAACATGAAAATAAATGTTTATTTTCAGTTATTACCCAAGGAGAAAGGTTCACAGTTTTAGCTCTTGATACAAAGTCAGCTAGGAGGCAGATCCACACCCACAGTACACAGCTACTAGGCCAGCTCAGGCGCAGGCCAGCCAGAGCTTGGACATAAGCAGGACTGCTGCCTTCTGGGGACATGGCTGACAACAGGGTGTTTGCCGGGCATTCGTAATAGCAAGTGTTTCACTTGTGTGTTTCTGGTTCTCCTCCTGCTCCAGGTTGCCTTCCTGTGGGCTGACAGGCTAGGCACAATGCCACCTCACTAGGTCCCTGGTCCTGGGAAAGAGCACTGGGACTGCCAGAGGCCTGCCACTTGCCTCTGGGATACAGGGAAGTTCACACCTAGAAAACACTCCACGCTAGCACCAGCACAAAATGTGCTCGGCAGCCAAGGACACACAAGACAGCGTTGAGTTTACCCTCATCCAGAATGCACTCCACAGCTACCAAGACCAAGGACCTAGCTGACCATAGCCGATCCGGGACTGCCACTCCAGTATACAGGACACCAGGTAGTGAAGTAGCAGGTATGTTAAAAGACTGAAATACTAGGGGCTGGTCAGATAGCTCAGTGGCCTACAGTGCCTGCTTAGGCAACTGCAGGGGACCACTGTTTAATACCCAGCACCACATGCTGCACCAGCCCCAACCTCAGGATGGGCCGAGCCCACGCAAAAAAACAAAACAAAACAACAACAACAAAAAACCCCAAAATGCTTGCTATTTTAAAAAACTGGACATTACCAGAGGTAGAACACTTGTGGCAATTCAATGACAGAAGTTTTAACTTTTTAAACAGAACTTTTCCCCTGTGTAATCAAATTAATATGGCACAGTGAAACCTCTTGGTGACCCTGTTCTCAGATGGCTCTGCCATGGCCATTTTTCTCTTTACTGGGGAAAAGGAGGACAGGAACAGCTCCCGAGACAGGGGAGAGGGGTGGGGATGTCCCTGAACAGCTGGTCTACTGGCGATGCTTCAGTAAGTAGGTGCTGCTACTCCAGTCCCAGGCAACCCATTCCACAGGCAAGAAGGCACAGTAATTCTTGCCTTCCACAGGACACCAACTGAAGGCCAGTCAGTAACAAAACAGGAAACCCAGGCAGAGAAGACTACTGACTTGTGCCTCTGGGATGGCACTGCGGTCCTGAGCTCGGCAGCAAAGCTGCCTGCTTTCCAAATGCAGGACCTGAAACCCACCCATCTAGCTGTGCTATCCGGTGCCACTTGGTTTCTTCAGTCAGGGAAAAGGACTGCTGCTAACCAATGTACCTCCTGGCCCAGGGGCCTTTCTCACAGAAACCATACCGAGCCAGACACCCACAGTACAGGAGTGTCAGTACAGGAGCATCAATGTTCTGCCATTAGACAAGGCGACTTACTCTCACCACTGCACTGGAGGGGAGAGACCCGCATGACAGGATTGCACAGGCTGTGTCTATCAGCAAGAAGCAGCTCAAACAACTTTACAATAAATTGTCTAGTCTGGCTTTTAAGATGGGGAGGTCACATGCTCGAAAGTAAATACAGCTGACCCTGGCAATCAGATATAATCTGAACCTAAGGAACCATGCAGGAGAGCGAGGGTTAATAAACCAGTGTGCTTTGAGTTTGTTCAAGTACTGATATTTCTGTATATAAAGATTTAGCATATAGAACAGCTATCATGAGAAGTGAAAAAAGATCTTTCCCCAAAAATGAAAGTATTAAAACTAAGTTAAAATACATAAAGTAGTTAGTATTCCACACAGCATAAAACCTGACAAATCGAAGTTTACACATCCCAGTTGACCATGAATGAAAATGCAAAGCAGGTTTTAAAACCAACATCCAATATTTACCATTTGTAATTGGGGGAATGTCTAAATCCTTAATTAAAAAACACAAATGAAGTGAAAGCTTTTAAACTGGTACACACTGTTCACACCTTTATTTCAAGTTTGGAAATGCATATATGCAAGCAGCAGTACAAAAGTATTCATGAAGAATGCATAATCTCTGAAAATTATGAAAACATCCCTGCTACCAATACATTTCTAAATACAAAACTGACTACCATATTTGTTAACTTCTGTGTAGTGAGAGAAGTTCATTTTCAAAACAGGTAAAATTCAGTCTTTAGGTGTGAATGGTATGAATGACAGTCTTTTTTTTTTTTCTTTTTCTTTTTTAAATTTCTTAGTTGTTTGGGATCCTTAAGCATGCACAAAGCTTTGAACAAGAGGGTCCACCGAGGAACTCGGTGGGCATCTCCGGGCATCCAGTTAGGCCAGAGCTGGGAAGGCCTCTGGGTCATCCACGTTCGGGGCAGAGGCACTGGACTTGTCAGTCCTGCTGCAGCGGTTTGGACGCCCGCCACGCCCACATCCACCTCGCCCTCCCCTACCACCCCGTCCAGGGCGGCCAAGGTCTCCAAAGTTGATCTCCAGCTGAGACGTGATATCATTTGCGGGCTTCCAGAAGTGATGGTTCATCACGGAGTCTTCAGCATGAGCCTCTTCGCTCTTTGATTTAGGAAGAACAAATCCCTTCTTCCACTGCCCATCAGCACCTTCGTTTGGTTTCCGGATATTAAATTCTACTTTTGCTCGGTCTTTATTTTGGATCGCCTTCCACTCATCCAAAATCATCTATTTTGGACCCTCTTCCTTAACCTCTTCAACTTCGTTCTCTTTATTTTCAGTGTCTGCCACAGGGCGCTCTTCACCTTCAGGTGTTTCCTCAGTCACATTTGATTGATCCAAGTCAGTTAATTCGTCTTTGACAGTTCCCCAGTTGTGAGATCCGCTACCTCCTCGTTTGTCCTCATGCTTCAGGCCAGATCTATCGCTTCCGCTATGCCTATCAAATTCACGCTTGCCATGAGCATCAAACCCATCTCCTCTGCTCATGCCACGGCCACGGCCACCTTGCCCTCTTCCAAGGACACCACGTCCTCGAATAGGTCGGTCAATAATGGGTCTATCAACTGAAAATTCTCCTCCTTTACCCTTTTCTTCAAGTGGTTTTTCAAATCTTCTTTCACGAGGTGGTCGCCGTTCTGGTCTCCTATCGATTATTTTCCCTTTCCCCTGAAGTTGGTGATCAGGTCTTCTTCCAACACGTCTTATTCCTTCTTTCTTCAGCGCCACGGGCGGCTGCGCCTCCTCTTTCTTGTCCGCCACGCCGACGTTGGGCGGCAGCGGGTTCTTACCGTCCTTCTGGGACTCCTTGCGCAGCTGCTTGCCCGCCGCGGTGGCGTTGGTCTGAGCCGCGGCCTGCGCCGCACTCTTGGCTCCGGGGCACCCAACGCCGCCCCCGCTGGCTTCTTTTTTCTTGTTCTCTGCTGTCTTCAGCACCTCAAAGGGGTGTGATTCGTCGTCAAATAGCTGGTCGAATAGGTTGGTGACCACGCAGCCGAAGCCTTCCTGTAGGTGCCCAGGCATGATGGTGGCTCGGCGGCGTGTTCCTCCATGGATTGCAGCAGGCCGCACCGAGCCAAGAGCGCCTGCTTCAGCTCTTCCCACAAGATGGAAAATTTTATTAATTTTAATAAGAAAGAAATAACAATGAGACAGTTTCAAAACACATTAGTAGGGCAGCCACAATAAATAATACAATGCATACTGTTGTCTTCATAGTAGTTTTTTGTAGTACAGGATACAGACATAACTTTTCTAAATACTATTAATACAAATATTTCTTCTCATTGAACATAAGAGGACCAATATCTTCACTTGAATGTCCAATTATAAGAGCTTGCAACTGAGAAAGCAACCAGAAGCAGACAGGGAAATAGCGGCAGTAATACTGAAGATATGTTGTTACACATAGAAGCTTTTACAGGTGCAGCACAACAGTTAACCTGCAACCAGTGACTTTTTAAAAAATGTATTTGGTAAAGGTTCTCACTACAAAGCTCAAACTCATAGTGATCCTCTTCTTTTCAGCTTCTCCAGTGCTGGGATTACAGGGGTGCACCACCACACCTGAACTCCATGGCCAGTTGTTGTATGTTATGAGTCGGTGTCAAAAGAAACAATGAGAAGACCTGATGAATAAAGCTTCACAGCTCTCACTGAGATTAGTCTTTCTCTAAGTGAGGCCAGAGCCTTAGAAGCATCTCACATTTATTGAGGGCTAAAAACAGGCTAAGGAATGTGCACAACTACTTTAACGAATACAGACTACAAATCACCATATCTTTCACCATATGCCTCACACTAGGTTCACACAGGTGCTAACTGATAACGCTTCAAGCACGGGAGGAAACAACCATTAATATCACAAGCAGGGGATCAAAGAACAGGGTGCCAGGAGAAGAAGCCGCCACCTGCAACCTTGAATCCCAGCTTTCTGTGATTTACAAGTAGGAGACAGCAGCTATCCCTGGGATCTGTTTATTCTTCCCTGCTTCTTGGGACAATAATTGGGCTTTTGGCTCATCTCTATATTTCTACACCAATTTAGCATGCCCAGGGGTGGGGCTGGCTTGGCAAATGTTGCTAGGGTTCGAACCCCAGTCCTGGCACTTGTCTAAGAGACTCCACTGAGTTATCTCACCAGCCCCGGATGAAGTTTTTGAGCAAATAACTATGCTAATGAAAAGAGCTTGGGCTAGTATCCCTAAAGATGGGACTCTTGTTCAGTTCTCTGTAAATTTTATGGGGTTCAAGGGAACGATATATGCAATTTTTCACCAAACTACAGGAGGCAGTTTACAGACAAGTCCCTTATGCTCAGACAGCAGACATTGTTGTTCTTCAATTCACTTATGCTAACATTAATCAGGACTTTAAACAGGCTTTAGCTCAAAGCCTACAAAAAATTTGGGTAATTATATTAAGGTCTGCCAAGATATAGGCACCAAATGTTACAAGACCTCAGTGCTGGCACAAGCCCTGTTGAGCCTTACAAAGGGGATGAAAATAGTAACATCAAATGTTTTAAGCATGCAAAATTGAACATATCAAATAAATAAAACAAAACAAAAACAATATTGAACATTTCCCTAAGCAATGTACTACTCCTATTTAGTTGTGAGATTCCACCAACTCTACAAAAAAAGGATATAACAATCCTTTTGGGGAAAATGTAAAATTGGCTCTTGACTTGTAACCTCACTGTAAGAAAGGAAGTTGTTGCACAAGACAGTGTTGTTTCAAACATCACAATGATGGGATTGTGGTAGAAAATGAGAGCTAGGTCCTTCTCTGGGCACCCCAAATAACAGGGTTGACTCCCACCTTTAATCAGGGCCTCAGCCAAATTTATCCAGTTGAAACTCACCAACAAACACTGCATCTTTTGTTTGTGAAACCCCAGGAAGTGCAGAACTAAATCTCCCTGTAGCCCAGAAGTTGGCCCATATAGGAGGAGACAAGCCCATCAAATGCCCACTGGAATCTGAGGTCTGCCACCTGTGAGAACTATAGAATTCTGATAGGAAAAGTTATCTTAAATTTACACACTATAACTATAATACTCAAGACAGTTAATTGGTTCTAATTATGAGGAAGAAGTTCAAGTGGTTGCTCATTCTGTAGATATTTAGGTTTTTTTTAAAAAAAATTTATATTTTATTTTTTTCTTGTTTCCGAACTTTTGTTTGTTTGTTTGTTTATTTATCTTTATGGCCAGCTCAGCCTGCCCTGAGGGCAGGGCTGGCACAGCATGTGGTGCCGGGGATTGAACCGGGGTCCCTGCAGCCACCTAAGCTTCCCTAAGCAGGCACTTTAGACCACTGAGCCATCCTGCCGGGCCCCGACATTTAGGTTTTTGAATCAGGTGATAATGTTGCTCAGTTAATACTGCTTCCTATAATAAAATCACCTTCTATGCCATGGGAAATAACAAAAAGAAAATGCATTTTGTGAATACCTCTAATAAAGAATTTTATTTTACTCCGGAATTAACAGAATGGTGACTGTTGTATTATGATAAATAGAAAATACTTTCAAGGACTGATAGACACCAATGCTGGTAAGTTTGTGATAACCTTACAACAATGCCCTTCTTCATGGCCTGTTAAAGTTTCTGTCACCTTAGTGGACCTAGTTCACCTCAGCAGGTGTGGCAAAGTCCAACTTCCTTATCTTGTCTAGAACCAGAAAATCAAGCCAGTACATTCTTACCATACATAGCTTCCATACCAGTAAATTGATCGGGAAGGGACTTATTAAAGGAATGGAAAATTAAATATATTAATAAACTTGCTTCTACAGCAAAACAAATGACAAAAATAGAATATTAATCAGGTTTAGGTTTGTGAAACTATTTACAAAGCAATGCTCAGACTTTGTCAGTTGTTCCTAAATAAGATCATATAGAGATAGCTCTCAGCGTCATTTTTAGTGGGGCTTACTGGGGTTTTCCCCCTTCAGTACAGTTCTGCCTGTTAATGGAAATCAGACTTTACCATCTGAGTGGCCTAATGGCCCCTTATCAAGGAGAAACTAACTCATTTGTATGAATTAGTACAAGAACAAATTCATTTAGGTCCCTTAGAGACATCTGTTTGCTCCTGGAAACTCATATTTTTGGTATTCCAAAGAAATCTTGAAAATGGAGTTTATCACAGGATTTAACAGCAGTTAACACTTGTTTACATCCAATGGAGACCTTACCATTGGGACTCCTTGCCCCTTGTTGCAGTGATTCAAGAATGGCCTTCTACTGTTATAGACATTAAAGATTGTTTTTAATGATTTATTTACTTGCCCTTGATCATTCAAGATATGCTTTCTCTGAGACTAATATTAATTTTAATAAAACTATGAAAAGGTATCATTTGACAGTATTGCCATAGGGCATGATGAATAGTTCTACTTTGTGACAGCATTTTGTGGAACAAGCATTATAAGTGGGAAAGTGTTTTCCACAGGATGGTATCCTCTTACCTATGGAATGTAAATATTAATTATATGATTTATTTGCTTCAGTAAAAAGGGATTTAAAAGCTCATGGTGTCTGTATAGCACCTGATGAGGTGCAAACCTCTAGTCCTTGTTATATTTAGGAACTCTTCTTAGAGAATAGGCAGTAAAACCTGAAAAACTTAACATACGACAGGACTACTAACTTTAAATTATTTCCAAAGATTGCTAGGTGATATTAATTGTATCTGCCCCAAATTGGTCATTGCCACCTACCAATTAAAACACCTTTATGATACCTTACATGGTCATTCCCAAATTAATTCCCCAAAACAATTGATGCAAAATACACAAAAAATTACAATTAGTAGAAAAAAATGCTTCAAGCAGGACAAGTCCATTGTATTAAAAACAAGCCACTTGTTATTCTGTATATTTTAAATACTCCTCATTCACCTAGTGGGAGTTTTATGATTCTCAAGTGTCCTTATAGAATGGCTGTATCTTACTAATTCACTTGTATACTGAAAGATTTGCTGAAGTTGTTATGCTTGGAAAAACCCACTCTAATCAATTGTTACCCATTACAATGGGCTATATGTTGTTAAATTGCTTTTGCTGATTTTATAAAGCAAATTTATAGTTTTCCTAATGATCCTATTTTTCAACTCTTTCTCAAACATTAACACATAATTCCTAAGGTTACATGATTAAAACTATTTCTGATGCTCCAATCTACTTTACATATATTTGCTCTAAAGGAAAATCAGACATTTGAAGTAAAGTTTCCAGCATATCATTTTAACTCCTGGATTATGAGCCCAGAGATCTGAAATAACTGTTATTGTGCATATTATAGAGGTTACCAAATCAATCTCCTAAACGGTATTAGTGATTCAGTTTATGCAGCATTTTTTACACAATGGCTAGAAAGTATCACCTTGTGGCCTATGTCAAATCCCTCTTTATTTATCAGGTTTCAATAGGCAACTGAACAATCATTCTGCTCTCTTTTTTACTGGTCATATTAGATCACATTTTAACTTACCCAGACCCTTCACATATGGTAATCAATAGACTGATTCTCTAGTGGCTTATGTTGCTCCATTTGATTTAGCATGACAATCATATTCAGAGGAGTAAGCTCCAACAAAAAATTCCAATTATCTTGTTCGCAAGCTAGAAAAATTGTCTTGTGCTATTCTACTTTCCAGCACATCTCATGTCCTGTCCCTCCTGAAGGATTAGGGGCACCAAACAAAATAAAATTAGACAAATGAATGTTATTTGTATTTTTAAATCTAATTTTTAGTTTTTATTTTTGTCTTTTTTAGACAGGGTCTCATTATGCAGTTCAGGCTGGCCTTGAGTTCACTTTTGTAGTTCAGACTGGTCTCGAACTTGCACTGATCCTCCTGCCTCAGCCTCCCATGTTACTTGTGTTTGATCATTTCGATAATTACAATATGTTCATGTATCTATATATACTTATCCTCACATGATTCATACATCTTGCCATGGTGAAAAAGGTGAGACATGTTTGACAACATTGTCTGTCTGCTTTTGTTGCCATGGGAGTTTCACAAACCATAAAGATAGATAATGGTCCCTAATATATTTCAACTCTGAAATATTAAACATGTTACAGGCATTACTTACAATCCTCAAGGCCAAGCAATAGTAGAACATGCGTGCCTTTCTTTAAAAATACAATTAATTTGCATTTCTCAAATGACCAAAGATGTTGAACATTTTTCTCACATATTTGCTGCCATTTTTATTTCTTCTTCTGAGAAGTGTGAATTCATATTAAATGTCCATTTTTTGATTGGGTCTTTGAATTTTGGGGGCCTGATATTTTAAAACTGTATATGTTCTAGGGAGAAGTCCTTTGTCTGAGGGAGTTGGCTAAAACTTTTTTCCCATTTGTGGTTTTTCTTTTTGCTCTCTTTTATCATTAAGAAATTAAATAGTAATTTCTTTTGATGTGCAGAAACTTTCTACAAAAATTATATCCAAGTTGTTGATTCTTAAGTATTTCCCATGCATTTTGATTTTTGTTCATAAACTCTCTGCCATCTCACTCTGGGAAGAATGGCTATGATTAATAAGTCAATCAATTAACAAATGCTAGAGGAGCTGTGGGGAAACTTCTTCACTGTTGGTGGGTGTGCAGATTGGTACATCCACTTTGGAAATAAGTATGGAGATTACTAAAAAAAAAAAAAAACACTAGGATTTGAGGTCCCATTCAGTCCAGTTATTAGCCTCCTGAGTATTTTCCCAGAAGAACTGAAACATCATACCACAATGATATTTGTACACTCATGTTGATAGCAGCACAATTTGCCATAGATAAGTCTTGGAGACAACCAAAATGCTCATCAACCGAGGAATAGATTCTGGGAAGATCCCTCAGTAGAATAAACGCTTGCCTTAGTTCAATACCTGGTTCCACAAGAAAGAAAGAAAGAAAGAAAGAAAGGAAGAAAGACGAAATTAAAAAGATGTGATATTTTGACAGAATGGAAGTATTATTCAACTATAAAACAGGATAAATTTGAGTCTTTTGTCAGTAAATGGATGCAACTAGAGACCATACTCATTAAGTGAAATAAATTAGACCTGCATGTGTAAACATTGTATTGTCTCTGTAGTGTGAGAATTTGAAAGAGTAAATAGCATCTGAAAGGTACAGTGAATACTGTGAAAAGGAAATAAACTGTTCAAAGGGAAGAAACAACTGGGATGAGGGAAAACAGAAAAGATGGAAGGGACATTGTACTGCTAATTTCTGATGGCTTATTGGAAGGAGTAATTAATTCTTAAATTTTTCTGTCTTATTTTTAATTTTTTATAATTTTGACCAATTTTAGAGGCACACATCCAGTAATCTGCACAACAATATGCAATATAACAGCCGTTATTGAATTTCTATCATTTTTGTTTAGTGAAATTTGGTATTACTTCTATTTTTTAAACTATTATTTGTATTTTAAAAAAACAAATAAGTAGAAAGGGGTGATACAGTTGCTTCCATAAGCCCAATTAGATCTTGCCACTTTCATTTTAATAAATTTTTTGAATCCATGCGCAGAGAACAAATATGTGCTATCAGAACTTCATTGGCCAAAAGACTCCTGTAAAGGTATTGCCTGTGCACCAGTCCTGTGGAAGGATACCCAGACAGGTTTACTGGAGGGCCTTTTGCAGTTAGTAATGTGGGGATTTGCTTGTGTGCTAACAGACAATGGAATACTCACTGTGGTTGCCCTCTCAGAATGTGAGACTATATATATAGATATCCTAGCCCTATAGTGGAGCTTGCTGCCATCAGCTCTCCAGTGTAAGAATTCTCAAAGATGATCTTGGAGGAGCACCTAACACTACAAGTACTGAGATACATGAAGGCTGAAAAACCCATGACATAGGGACAAGTGATGAAGACAACACAAGAGCCTCTTATGTTGGTGATGTGGTAGGGCCTCCCACAAACGGCTAAAACTATTTTTGTCACTATTGTGTTCATTATAGCCTGTATTCTATGTATAATATCAGCTGTAGGAAATGAATAATGGGCTTGAGTATCCAATCCTCCTTTACTCTCACGCATTATATGGGCAGACCTCTCCCCCAGATTTATCATAATGAATTGGATTGAGTATCTAGTCCTTTTGTGACCTCTGAAGATGTAAATTCTAAGGCCACTTTAGATTATACCTCTCAGTTTACATAGATACCCCTGTGAGTTGAATATAGACCCTTATAATCCAATTATTGCCTTCTGGCCAATACTCAGTTTTGGATCGCACATCATAAAGAAAAGTTTGTCTTTTTAGGATTATATTCAATTCACATATCCAGAGCATAGTTTAATTTTTCTGTCTCCAAAATGTCTTTTTCTATAATTACTGTATATTGTATAATTACTGTATATTCTGCCCTACCATGGGCCATTTGTAAAGGAAATAGAGGTAAAAATATATGAGGGTCAATTTCAGTTCATTGACTGGGCCTATAAGGAAAAGATGGAATAAAGAACAGATAATCGTTAAAAATGGCACAAGCATCATGGAAATACATTAATGCTTCAGCTAAACAAACCCATCCAGAGGGACAATGGCATGGGGAGGAGCAAATTTTGCCCCCCTTGTGCTACAGGCTACTATTAGTAGTAGGCCTGGCACTATACAAAAGACAATTTGGAAACTAGCCTTAGTTTACTATATAGGAGAAATATGAAGAGGGTATGTAAGAGCCTCCTCAATTACCACCATGAATTTTCTTGAAAAAAATAAGACAATCAAGGTCTCTTTATGTGCTGTTATGACTTGTATCTAGTTGTGCCCCCAAAGCCTCATGCAGTCATTGAGATGGCTTCTAGATTTTGTGATTAATTCATGATCCTATGCAGGAATTCTGGGTGTTAGTGCTACTTGCAACCTGGGGTGGATAGTCCACATTCCATATAAGGAAGAGAAAGAGGTTTGCTAGCTGCCACAGCCACTGCTCCTCCCTTTGCTCTTTGCTGTTTTCTGCCACCATAAACTTCTGCCCTCTGCCACATGCCACTCTGCCTTGGAGCCAACTGAGTATGGACTGAAACCTCCACTAATTGTGAGCTAAATAAACTTTTCCTTACTTCATATTGGGTGTCAGGTGTTGGAAGCCACAAAAGCTAAAAGAATTGATCAATCATCTGTAGGTGGGACTAGTCCTCAGTACCTAAAGCAAAGAAGCTTCCTCAGTCCTGACATAAATGTCCTGTCTGCTTAAGGCCAGCTATTAGTTGCTAGGCAACCTTCTGTCACATGCTACTAACTTTGAAAAGGTATAAATAAACGTTAGTCTTGCCTTTCACTCAGATGAGTGACCACCTAGCCCAGCTTTTGCCTTCTTGTTTATCTATTTTTATTCCTTTTTTTTCTGTATTTAGGAAAGGACCTATAGGATGTTCAAGGTCTCACAGCTAGATCAGACTCATAGTGATTTTCCTGTTTACAGCCTCTGAAGTGAGGGGATGACAGACGCACTCCACCACACCCAGTCTCAACTGCGGTCTCTGCATGTCCTGGGGTTTGGGGCCAGCACAGTCGGCCCGGGGATCGAACCCGCACCCACTGCATCTACCTTTATATGTTGCAATGGATGAGCTAATCAATTATAAGACAAAGGCATTATAAAATTGAGTACTTATAAAATTGAGTTGTATTAAAATGGCATCTGAGGCCTTGCTGTAATTGCAGGCTTTCTATCTGGTTACCCTTCCACTTTATAGTACTTTATTACAATAGTTTATATTAAAGCAGGCACTTTATTTTGCTCAGCTATTTGGCCAGCCCTCTTTTCTGATTCCTGCTGCCATTTCTTCCCAGGTAGAACCCATCACAGTGAGACCAATGTATCTCTACAGTCAGGTGTTTTGTCCCAGCAACAAGGAAAAAGTAACTGAGCCATATGCTTATAACCCATATATTTTATTTTATGACATAGTAGAAAGGAATTTGACCTCATTTACTTGTACAGAATGTATTCTAAGTCGTTGTGTGCCTTCTCAAACTTTAGAAAACTTAACCTTATTAGTCCTGAGGTTCATGTCTAGAGTATAGATGCCAGTTAATCCTACCCAGTTTTGGCCCGACATTCTTGTGATGCATGTCATACAATCCCTAATTGACTACCTTATACATAAGACAAAGAGAATGATAAATTTAATTGTTCAGGAATAGCTTCATTGGTGCTATTGCTTTCCAGTGTAGCTACTTCCTCTGTTGCTCTTGACATTCTATTCAAATAGCTCATTTTGTAGAGAACTGAATGAAAACTGCAGGTAAGGCCTAGAAAATACAGCATTCTGAACTACTGTAATGTGGAAGGGTAACCAGATAGAGAGCTGCAATTACAGCAAGGCCTCAGATGCCATTTTCATACAACTCAATTTTATAACTACTCAATCTTATAATGCCTTTATCTTATAATTGATTAGGTCACCCACTGAAACATATAAAAAAGCATATTCAAGGAGCTATGTATCAAAACATAACTTTGAATTTAGAAACTTTACAAAAGGTAGCATTTTCTGTGTCCTAAATTCTCACATCTTATGTACAGTTCTTGGCTTTTCCTTCATCCCTGGACTGGCTAACTATTTTTAATGGACAAAAAACCCACTGAATCTATAGAAACTTGCTAGCAGATATACATGTCTAAAGACATTCCAGGCATTATTTTTAATTTTATTGATGGGGATGATAATAATGTGGTTATGGTAAGAAAAGGTGGAGGAGGGAGACAAAGAAAAAGAGAAGAAATGTATTCTTGTATATTAGATACATAGATGAAATTATGGGACATACAGTTTGAGTTTTAAATATTCAGCCAAGAGGCTAGAGTGTGAGTGTACAGGAATGATGAAAGAAAGCAAATTGAATACGAATAACTACTGCAGATGGCTGTTGGATATATGCATATGTATATAGTCAAAATATGATGAATGCTTACATTTTATTTTATTTTATTTTTTTTTTTTGTTGAGACAGGGTCTCGCTATGCAGTTGAGGCTGGCCTTGAGCTCACTTTTGTAGCTCAGGCTGGTCTCGAAGTTGCACTGATCCTCCTGCCTCAGCCTCCCGAGTGCTGGGATTACAGGCGTGCGCCACCATGCCCAGCAAATGCTTACATTTTAAAATATTTATTACAGCAAAACATAGTCATTAATTTCCGTCAAAAGTGCACCCTTCACTAAGTATTAACAAATTCTCTTGTTCTTGACACTTTACGAGACAGTTGTAGAGGTTCTCCTTCATACTTTTAGCTGTGCTGTTGGGACTGCCTCAATGTCCTAAAGTAATTAAAAATGTATAACTTTCACAGTCATTTTGAGTTTTGAGAAGAACTAGAAGTGCCAGATCAGAAATCAAAATGAACTATAAAGATATTCAACAACATAGAGGTACAAAGTGAAAAAATGTAAATTTCTAAAGATTATGTACAGTATATTACATTCACTCCAACATTTAAAATATTAGTATATGTTTTCCATACATATTGATCATATAAGGAATTTGTACCTGTACATAATATATCCTAATTTTTCTCTTTTTCCAATTTTCCTTCCCTTCCTTCAACACTTCATCTACTCGAATTTTACAGAAGCTTTGTTTCCATTGTTTTCTTTCCATTCCTTTTATCTGTATGCCCTCCTTCCCTTCACACTCCCTCTCTCTTGTTCTTCCCATTTGAGTATGTTCACTTTCCAGGGGCTGGGAGATTAGCTCAGCGGCATAACTACTTGCCTCGCAAGCAGAAGGTCCTGAGTTTGATACCTGGTACTGCAAAATAAATAAATAAATAAATAAATAAATGTACGAAAATGCAGGTAATCAAGTATGTTCACTTTCCAGTGTTATCCTTCATTATGCTCCTTATTTACCATTTGGGTTTTTGACACAAGAGAAACAATGAGATATTTGAACTAGTTGAGTGAGCTTCAATATACTTCTGCATCTTCTACTCTGTTCCATTGATCCTCAGATCTGTATTGTCTCCCTTTCAATTTTATTAATGAGTTTGAAGAGTATTGGCATTATATCTACTCTAAGGATCTTGTAGAACTGAGCAGTGAGCCCATCAATATCTAAGAATTTCTTTATTGGTAGCTTTTTATTTTGAACTACTTTTTCAATTTCATTGATTGATATTAATTGCTTAGGATTTTCTAATATTCTTGACTCAGTTATAGCAATTTATATATATGTACATATTTATTTGAATATATTCATTTCTTCATTATTTTTCCTCTTATATATGTTCTTGAACTTGGTACTGATAATCTTTAGGATTTCTTCAGGGTTTCCTGTGATTTCACCCTTTTTATTCTTTTTTATTTTTTGATTTTAATGAGAAAGAAATAGCAATGAGACAGTTTCAAAACAGATTAGCAGGACAGTTACAATAATTAATATTTGCATACTGTTGTCTTCGTAGTAGTTATTCCAAGTGCAAGATGCAAACATGATATCATCTCTAAACACTATAAGGACAAATCTTTCTGCTCATTGAACTAAGAGAAAGTAGCTGTACAACTATCCTATTTTTTCATGAGAAAATCATCCTTTATTTATATCCTTCTTTTTTGTTTTGTTTTGTCAGAGATGAGTGTTCCATTGGCATCCAAATATTGTAGGTGTGATGAATTCAGCAAAATAGGCCTTTTCACTCTTAATTGTATAGATTTGTATCTTTCCTTTTTGATAATATTGGGTAGTGTAAGCCTATTTTACTTAGTCTTTCAAAGAATCAACTGTCTGATTCATTGATTCTGTCTCTGTCTCTATCTGTCTCTGTCTCTCTCTCTTGTCTCAACTATGTTAATTTCTCCTCTGATATTTGTGATTTTCTTCATTATATGGGTTGGGTTTAGCTTGTTTTCTTCTAGAACCTTGAGGTCCAACATCAGGTTATTTATTTCAGTTCACTCTGTTTTTCTGCTGTAAGAATTCACCACTCTATACTTCCCTTATAGTACTGTTTTCATTGCACCCTGTAAGTTTCAGTATGTCATATATTAAATCTCAATTTATGAACTTTTGAATTTGAAGTGTTCTCATGTATACTGTATAAGATCCACTTTGTTGTGTTATGAATGAGTCTGACTTACAAACACTTCTCCCAGAACAGAATCTGTTTGTAAGACAGCGACTTACTGTATACGGAACACCCATCTCTTACAGAACAAAACAAAAAAGGGGGATATAAAGAAAGGACCATTTTGTAGTGAAAAAATATATGTATATATAAGGTAGTTAGGATAGATATAAAGCTACTTTCTCTTAGTTCAATGAGAAGAAAGGCTTGTACTAATAGTGTTTAAATAAGATATCGTGTCTACATCTTGTCCTTTGAATAACTACTATGAAGACAACAATATGCAAGATATTAATTATTGTAACTGTCCTACTAAGCTGTTTTGAAACTGTTTCATGGCTATTTTATCTTTTTTATCATTAGAATTTTTAAAAAAATTTAAAAAATTTTTAAATTTTTAAAAAATTTCCTGATCATAACCACTTACAATGACAGTATAACAGTACAATAAAAGCAAATTCCAGCTAAAAGCTACAATGTATAAACTAGTTAATGCAGGGGTTTTCAGGGAAATCTAGTGGTACCATGGTAGGAAAAAAGAAAGCCAAGGAGATGGAAGCTTGTGGTATCTGCAGTAAACATTAAATATAGATGAGTTCTTATATTGATAACAACAGAAACATCACTAAAGGTCTGTATGCCTCATATATCATATTTAGCTTTCAACAATTATCAAGATACACTATAAGTGAAGAGAAAAAAATCCTGAAAAACAAAGCAAATGTCAGAACTAGACTAAAATATAGAACATATTTAAAAACTATGATATAGAGAATTTAATAAACAACTTAATCTGTTAAAGGCTTTATATAAAAAGGATAGGCAACATGCTAAAACATGAGAAAATTAAGAAAAAAATGAAGACCCTAGGTGGGGCGGCCTCAGCCCAAGTCCATCCCCTGACTCATCAACAGCCTGGGCTCCGACTCCACCCACCAACACCACTGAGCTGTGCAACTGCCAGGTAAGAACTCTCTCAGCCCGCGTTCATCCCTGGACTCGACAACCGCCCTAATCTCGACTCTACCCATGATCCACACTTGGTAACCCACCATCTACACATGGCCAATCACCATCATGACCCATGAGGACGTGTGGCAGTCAGCTGCCTGAGCTCCAACTCACAGCCAGGCAAGTCTGAAGGTGAACAAGCCTGGTGGATCTGTGCCCAAATTTCCATAGGTGCTAACTGCATAACTTCACCGAAGTGCAGAGATCGCTGCTATAAAAAACAACAAAGACAAGGAGCAAGATTCAATCTCAGGTCCCAAGTCCACCACAACAAATACAGGAGACACTACCATGGAAGAAAATGGGAATCATGCAGATGAAATCTCTGAATTGGTAGCATCTGAGTTAGACAGACAAGTGCAGAAACGTATAGAGCAACTCAGATCAGATATAACATCTGAAGTAAAAGAAAGAAATGCATGAATTAATAGATGCTGAAGTGGAAAAACAACTGCAGAAACCTATAGAGGAAACCAGAGGAGAAATAACCTCTGAAACTAAAAAAGACATCTCTAAATTAATAGCATCTAAAGTAGAGGAACAACTACAGAATGGTGGAGAGGAGAACAGAGAAGAAATAATCCCTGAATTAGAGAAGGAAATGATAACTATAATGAAAGACTTCAGTACTCCTTTTTTTACTTTATATGTGTTTTTATTACTTTTAATAAGAAATATCAATATGATAGTTTCACAACACAGTAGTACATTCGCAATAATTGACACATTGCATATTATCCTCATAGTAGTAATACAGAGCACAGGGTGTGAACATGATACATTTTCTAATTGATATTGGTAAGGAAAGAAAAAAAAAGAAAAAAATTCTTCTCTTTGAACTGAGAGGAAGTAGATTATACATAGTACAATGCTCCATAATTGCAGTGGGTTATCGGTGAAACTGGCAATGTTGGAGGCTATTGGGTTAAGCCTCTTACAACTCATCATACTAAGCTAGCTTTACATTTTATGCCTCGTAGTTAGACTTTTCTGCTGGATAGTTAAGGGCAAGTTAAAGCAACAGCTGTATAACAAAACATTAAGCTTTTGTATTTTCCAAGGTCAAAACCCTCAAGATTAACTTTTGAACTATGTATAGTGCTTTGTAGAACTACTGTCAGTGTCAGCCATTGGGATGAGTCACGGGCATTGCTTGACCAATTTGCTTTCTGTGAAACCCTGAGAGAATGCTTTTTCTCTAGGTGACTCCTTAGATACACTATACTTCATTTATCCCTTTCCTCTGAGGTCCCATAATCTCCTTGAACAGAAAATTTGGGACACCTCTGAGTTATAGGATGTTACAGCACAGGTTCTCTTATGTACTGATTCCTTACTGACCTTGAAGGGCTAGGGCCAAAATATTGGCTATCCTTGTAGCCCTTCTTTTTCTCCAATTTTTGGGCTGTTTACTTACACTTTCAGTCCTCCAGCAGAGAAGCTTCATGATACTATTACTCTATCACATAGTTAATTGAGCTTAACATCACTGGCTTTCTGAATATCAAACATTTTTGACTTAGCTTGAAATTGATATTTCCCATCAATCATTGATATTTTAATAACTCTATAGAATGTGATAAAAGCAGTTACACATTTTTACGCAGACATTGAGAAATCCAAGGATGTACAAAATTGTAGCTTGTCAAGCCTATGACAGTTTGCCCAGTCTCTTATCCTCAGTTAATACTCTTTTTTTTGTTAACCAACCATTTGCTTGAGAGACAGTATAACAGTAACTGAGTTTACATTGGAAGCAGTACACATCTAAAAGACGAGAATGGCAGGCATTCCAAGCAGTTTTAGTGTTGCATGTTGATATGATCAATGTGATAAGCCTTTTGAAGGTTCTTAGGACCAATATCTGATTCATCCTGTGTACATAAGTTCATGGTTTTGCTCCTGCTATGTTTCCTCTCTTTTCTGCTTTTAGTCACTTCGTTGATTAATCCATAACACATTCAGCTGTGTTATGCCCTTCAGTTTTTATTTCTTCTTTAGAGTTCTTACACTAGAGAGACTACACGATGTTTACACATGTAGGTCTGGCTTATTTCACTTATGAGTATATGTTCAATATACATCCATTTATACATGAAATCTTCCAGCTTATCATTCTTTATAGGTGAGTAATATTCCATTACATAAAATATCACATGTTTTTCAACCATTCTTCAAATGATGGGCATTTTGGTTGTTTCCAAGATTTGGCTATTACAAATTGGTCTTCTATAGACATAGGTGCACAGATATCGCTATGGTATGATGTTTTCAGTTCTTCTGGGAAAATTCCCAGTAGGGGGATAGCTAGATTGAATGGGATTTCCAGTTCTAATTTTTTAAGGAGGCTGCACACCGTTTTCCATAATGATTTACCAATCTGCATTCCCACCAGCAGTGGAGAATTGTTCCTCTTTCCCAAAAGCTTCTCCAACATTTGTTGCAGGTTTTATGGTAGCCATTCTTTCTGGGGTGAGATGGCATCTCAGTGTTGTTTTAATTTGCATTTTACGGATGACTAGCAATGTGGAGCATTTCTTCATGTATTTATAGGCTTGCTGAATATTTTTCTGTGAGAAGTGTGTGTTCATCTCAGATGCTCATTTCTGGATTGGATCTTTGAATTTTGGAAACCTAATGGTTTTTAGTACTTTATAGATTCTAGATAGAAGACCTTTGTCTGGATACTTATTAGTTAAAATCTTTTCAAAAGTCGTGGGTTGTCTTTTCACTCTGTTGGTAATTTCCTTTGATATGCAAACACTTAGCTGGAGGAGGTCTCATTTGTTGATGCTTTCAAGTGTTAAACGTGCATTTTGATTTTTGCCCATGAATGTTTTACCTACCCTGATACCTTCAAGATTGTCTCCCACTTTCTATTCCAGGAGATTTAGTGTTTCTCTCTCTCTTTTTTTTTTTTTTTTTACATTTGTTTATTCACTCATTTTTTATGGCCGGCTCAGCCTGCCCTGACGGCAGGGCTGGCGCAGCATGTGGTGCCGGATATCGAACCGCGGTCCCTGAAGCTGCCCAAGCTTTCCCAAGCAGGCGCTTTAGACCACTGAGCCATCCCGCCGGGCCCTAGTGTTTCTCTTTTAATGTTTAGATCTTTAATCCATTTTGACTTTAGTTTAGTGCATGGTGATAGACTTGGGTCAAGTTTTAGTTTTCGGCATGTAGAGAGCCAGTTTTTCCAGCGCCGTTTGTTAAAGAGGCTATCTTTTTTTCCAGGCAGGTTGTTTGGCCCCTTTGTGGAAGATAAGGTGGCTGAGTGTGTTTATATTTGCTTGTGCATTTTCTAATCTATTCCATTAATCCTCAGGTCTATTTTTTTTTTGCCAATACCATGCTGATTTCATTACTGTAGCTTTGTAGTATAATCTTAGGTCAGGAATTGTAATGCTTCCTGCCCTGCGTTTGTTACCCAGAATTGTCTGCAGTTCTGGGTCATTTTTGGTTCCAAACAAATTTTAGGAAAGATTTCTCCAGGTCTGTGAGGTATGTTGCTGTTATTTTGATAGGCACTGCATTAAATCTGTATAGCAATTTAGGGAGGATGGCCATCTTCACAATGTTGGTTATTCCTATCCAGGATCAGGGAATAACTTTCCCTTTCTGAAATCTTCTGGATTTCTTTTTTCAGAGTACTGTAGTCTATTGAAAAGGTCTTTTACTTCTTTAGTTAGGTTAATGTGCAAGTATTTCATTTTCTTCAGTGATATCATAAAAGTTACTGTTTCTCTAATTTCTCTCTCAGTGTGTTTGTTAATTGTGTAGAGGAATGCTACCTACATTTGTGTGTTGACACTGTAGCTTGCTATTCTATTGAATTTGTATATTAATTTTCGTACCTTCTTGGTGGAGTTTTTTGGGTCTTCCAAGTAGACTATTTGTCATCTGCAAATAGTGATAGTTTTACTTCTTCTTTACCTATTGTTATTTCTTCTTTGTCTCTTTCTCATCTAATGGCTATAGCTAATTATTCCAGAAGTATATTGTATAGGAGTGGTGATAGGGGACATCCTTGTCTTGTACCAGATGTAAGAGTAAAAGACTTCACTTTTTCCCTATTTATAATTATGTTAGCTGTTGGATTGTCATAGATGGCTTTTATTAGGTTGAGGTAGAGGCCCTCTATTCCAATTTTCTGTAAGACTTCGAACATGAGTGAGTGTTGGACTTTGTCAAAGGCCTTTTCGGCATCAATTGAGATGATCATGTGATTTTTGGTCTTGGCTCTAGTGATATAGTGTATTACATTTATAGATTTGCATATAACGAACCATCCTTGTATCCCTGGAATGAATTCTACGTGGTCGTGGTGTATAGTCTTCTTGACGATTTTTTTTTTTGTATTGTGGTGAGGATTTTATTGAGGATTTTTGCATCTATGTTCATGAGAGAAATTTGTCTGTAGTTTTCTTTTTTTGTTGCATCTCTTTCTGGTTTGGGTAGCAGTATAATACTTGAATCTAGGAATGACTTTGGAAGGATTCCTTTCTTTTCAATTTCATTGAAGAGTTTGAGGAGTGTTGGGATTATATCTTCTATAAATTTTTTGTAGAATTCAGTGGTGAATCCATCAGGTCCCAGACATTTTTTGTCAGTAGGCTTTTTGTTACATTTCATATTTCATTGGCTGTTATTGGGTTATTGAGAGTTCTAATATCTTCTTGATTCAGTTTTGGTAATTTTTACTTTTCTAGGAGTCTGTCCATTTCATCTGTGACTTCAATTCTGTGAGAGTAAAGATTGTAAAAGTAGCTATTTATGATGCTCTGTATCTCTGCCGAGTCTGTAGTTATTTCACGTTTTTCATTCCTTATTGCTTGAATTTGAGTACTTTCTTACCTCTTTTTGATGAGGTTAGCTAGGGGCTTATCAATTTCAATTAATCTTTCAAAGAACCAGCTTTTGGATTCATTAACTCTTTTTATTGTTTTCTTTGTCTCAATTGAATCATTTTGTGCTGTAATCTTTAATTTCCTCCCCTCTTTGGACTTTGGATTTCGTTTGCTCTTCAGTTTCTAGTCGGTTTACGTGCTGCATTAGAGTTTTTATTTCTTCCCGTTCTATTTTCTTAGTGTGTGAGTTCAGAGCTATAAATTTCCCTCTAAGAACTGCTTTCATTGCATCCCATGAATTCTGTTGTGTTTGAATTTCAATTGCATTGCAGATATTGTTTAATTTCTTGTTTAATTTTATCTATAACCCTCTGGTTGCTGAGAAGAGTGTTGTTTAATGTCCGTGTAATCCTGAAGTTCCTATGGTTTCTTTTGTTATTTATTTCTAATTTTTCTTGCATATACTTAAACATGACCTGTGGACTAATATGTGTTCTATTTTAGAAAATTTCGGGGCCCGGCAGGATGGCTCAGTGGTCTAGAGTGCCTGCTTGGGAAGGCTTGGGCGGCTTCAGGGACCGCGGTTCGATCCCCGGCACCACATGCTGGGCCAGCCCTGCTCTCGGTGCGGGCTGAGCCGGCCATAAAAATGAGTGAATAAACAAAGGTTCTGAAACAGGAAAAAAAAAAAAAAAAAGCAGGGCGTGGTGGCTCACGCCTGTAATCCCAGCACTCGGGAGGCTGAGGCAGGAGGATTGGTGTGAGTTCGAGACCAGCCTGGGCTACAAAAGTGAGCTCAAGGCCAGCCTGAACTGCATAGCGAGACCCTGTCTCAAAAATTTCCCATGTACAGCTGAAAAAAATGTGTTCTCTGTAGTGGATGGGTGGAACACTTTGTGTATGTCCACCAAGTCCTTTTGTTCCAAGTTCTGGTTCAATGCTGCGGTTACTTTGCTAATTTTTTGTCTGCTTGACCTATCTTTTTGGGACAATTGGGTGTTGAGGTTTCATTTTAAGGTTGTGGTATTGGATATTAGATTTTTCATGTCCATTAAGGTTTGTCTTATATAACGTGCTGCTCTTGTGTTGAGTGCATACATATTTATGAGTTTACTTCTTCATCTTGAATTTTTCCACTAACCAATATTTAGTGGCCTTCTTTATTTTGTTTGATCAATCTTGATTTGAACTTTAGACTGTGTGCAAACAGTATTACTACCCCTGCTTTTTTTTTTTGAGGCGCTGCAGCATGTAGTATTGTTTTCCATCCTTTAACTTTTAGCCTGTGAGTTTCTTTATGAATTAAGTGTGTTTCTTGTATACAGCATAGTGTTGGGCTTTGTTTCCTTATCCACTCTGCCAGTCGACTTCTTTTAACTGGAGAACTGAGAGCATTTACTTTGATGGTTATAATTGAAATGTGTTGACATGACTTTTATTTACTCCTGTTTACCACTTTTTCTCCTATGTTTAGTTGGTTATCCTATTTGGTGGGACCTTTCTGTTCTCATTTGTTGAATTCAGATCATTTTCATCCCTCTCGAAAATATTTGTTAGTATACTGTGTAGTGTTGGCTTTGACTTCATGAAATTCTTTAGTTGTTCCTTGTCAGGGAAATATTTCACTTCTCCCTTGTACTTGAAGGAGAGTTTTGCTGGGTATAGCAGTCTGGGCTGAAATTTGTTTTCATGGAGAACTTGAAGCACTCTGCTCAGTGCTCTTCTTGACTTCATGGTTTGTCAAGAGAAATCTGCTGTTATTCTGATGGGGTTTCCTTTACATGTGATCTGTTTCTTTTCTCTAGCAGGTTTTAGTGTATTCTTCTTTTGCTGGATTTCTGGGATCTTTACTATTATATGTCTGTGTGTGTTTTTAGTTGGGTTGATGTTATTTGGAGTTCTGTATGCTTCATTTAATTGAATATTCAATAGTTTTCTCAAATTTGGTAAGTTTTCTGCTATTCTGCCCATATGCTTTTTATATCATTTGTATTGACTTTTTCTTTCACATTGATTCCTATTAATCTTATGTAGTTCATTTTGGAATCATCATTCAGATGCTGAATTATCTTTTCCTCCATCTTAGTTGTTTTTAAGAGATCCGTTCTTACTTTTTTACTAGCTGCGACTCTGTTTTCAAGCTCTCAAACTCTATCTTCACTTTCATTCATACGGTTTTGCTAACTTGTGATTGAGATTTTATTTTCTTGTATATCTTTTTCAAACTGTTTTATACGCTCTATTTCTTTCCTGTATTGCTCAGTCAGGGAATCCATCATTTTTCTGTTCTCCTGTAATTTTTTTATCAATATTTTCTTTAATATTATTTAAATCTTTCATTATAGTCATTGTCTGTCTCTCTAGTTCAGAGATTATTTCTCCTCTTTACCTTTCTACGTTTATTCGTCTACTTTAGATGCTGTTAATTTAGACATGTGTTTTTTCCTTCAAGGGTTATTTCTGTATGGTGTCCTCTGTATGTTTATACAATTGTTTTTCTACTTCAGATTCTATTAATTCATGCATTTCTTTTCTTATTTCAGATGTTATCTCTGATGTGAGTTGCTCTATTCATTTCTGTACTTGTCTGTGTACCTCAGATTCAGAGGTTTTGGCTGCATGATTTCCATTTTCTTTTGTGGTAGTGTCTCCTGCATTTGATTTGGGTGGGCTTGGGCCCTCAGATTGCTTGTTACACCTTATTGTCATCATTTTGCACAGCAGTGATCTCTGCACTTTGGTGAAGTTATACTGTTAGCGCCTATGGGACTTTGGTCTGGATCCACCAAGTTGGTTCCCCTCCAGACATACCTGAGTGCATGTCGGAGCTGGGGCTGCTGGCTGCTCGAGGCCCCATGGGTCAGGAATGTGTGTGGAGTCATAGCTCTGGAGTTGAGGCGTATGGCCTGCATGCGGGTCAGATGGGATGACAGACAGTTTTGGGACTGGAGCTTGGGCGAGAGGAGCTGAAAAATGGAGCGAGTTTTTATCTTAATACTAGGTCTGGAGGTACCACGTTCAAACTTCTCCAGATGGATATGGCTTGCGTATGGTTTCTGTGCTCCACTTTTTCCTGTTGCAGCCTGTGGAAGTGAACCTGCTGTATCACTCTGGTAAGATGTTCTGCTCCTGGCTCAGCTATGTGGGGCTTGCCTCTAGCCTCTCTGCAAGGAGTTCTGCTTCAAGTTCCACACCATGCCTGTTTGATGGATGAAATTCCACTCATATGCTAGATCTTGGTGCCGGATCGAATGAGTTTTCAGTGGACCCTTGGTGGTCCCACTCAAAGGCTGGTTCTGGGTGGTACATTCAATAAGTTTTTGGCAAGCCCTGGGTGGTCCCATTCACAAAGCAGGCCTGGGTGCTGGCTCGAATCTGTTTCTTCTCTCTAGCAGCTTTTAATATTCTATTGTATTGCTGAATTTCTGAGATCTTGATTATTATATGTGTAGGTGCGGATTTATATTGATTATGGATATTTGCAGTTCTATGTAACTGCTTCATCTGTATGTTAGGTTCCTTTCTAATATTTGGAAATTTTTCTGCTAGTATTTGTGCAAATAGTGTTTTTGTCTCATTCATCTGTCCTGACTCCTGTTATTTCACTGACACCTCCTATTCTTACTTTTCTTTGCATCATCTTATAGCTGCAGAATTGTTATTTCCTGGTTCCTTGTTAGTTTTAGGAGATCTTTCCTTTTGACTTCATTTATGTACAGCCCTGTCTTTGAGGTCTCAGAGTCTATCTTCAGTTTTGATCAACCAGTTTTGCCAGCTTTCAATGAAATTCTTAACTTCCTAGCTGTCTGCTTGAATGTGTTTCATGCATTCTAATATTTCCCTGTATTGTTACTCAGCTTGTCCATCATTTTTTACTCTCCTCTATTTTTGTCTGTGTCTTGTTTCACTCCACTGAGTGTTTCTTTCATGATTGTTGTCATTTCTTTTTTGATCTGAGCAATTATTTGTGATCATATTTATTCTATAGCCTGATGGACTTCTTCCTTCACTTCAGTTGGTATCATTTCAGAAATTTCACATGTGTGACTTCCACTTCTGGGTCTTTGTCTCCTGGACTTGTTTGGGTATGCTAGAGGGCTGAGATTGCCTTGTTCTTTTGTGTTCATATTTTTCAAGCGGCCAATGATCACTTAGACTGATGAGTAGTGTTGGGAGAGGGCTGGTGTACGGATAAGTAAGGTTCCCACTAGTGGGGGGGGCAGAGTACATCCCACCATGGCTCTCACTACTGGTGTGGGACACTAGTTCAAGCTCAGCAAAGCTTCTATGCAGGTGCTGGGCATAGGTCAGATTCTCTAGGACCCTGCAGCTTCCTGGCATCTGCCTATATTCTCAGATGGTGGTACCTCATTTGCAGAACTTTTATGCCCATATGTTGTATTCTGAATATCTATTTTAAAGATAACAATAAACAACGTATTAACTGTTTTTATTCTCCTATTATTTTGCTTTGAAATTTTGCTTTACTTTTTTCCATAAAAAAAAGAAATCTTCTTTGAAACAATGGCAAAGAGTTCTACAAAATTAATGTCAGGCAAAAGTTGTAGATCCACAAGACACATAAATATGAAGACAATCTATGTCTGAGCAGTTGATAGACAAATGAAAAAAATCAATAACTGAAAAATCTTGAAAATTCCAGAGGAAGAAACTAAATTTAACTTTAAAAGCAACAGCTAAGAATTACAACAGGTTATTTTTTTTATTGGAAATGACTCACAAAATAAGAGAGAGGAATGAAATTGTTTTAGCTGTGATTCTACTTTATTTGTTTTAAATTATATCATGACTTGATTTCTATGGTATGGGTAATATTTTAGATGTTAAAAAACCCTTCCCCCCAAAAATCTAGAATTCTAAATGTGGTACATTATTCTTTAGACAAAATAGACTTTCTCAAGCATATCTATATACTAAGTAAGGATGGTTAATGTAGCTGAGGAGTAAAGTGCTTATTTAGTGTGTTGAATGCTCTACATTATGTCCCTGTCATCGCCCCTGCAAAATACACCATATGTACTCATCATCATATCTGCCACAGAAGAAATGTTGAAAGAAGATCCTCAGAAAGAAGGCAAATAATATTGGTAAGGAACTTGGATCTACATAAAGAAAGAAAGGCTGTCATAGAAGAAGTTCAGTTCAAATGTTTGGTTTTCCCCCCTATATTAAGGATAGGGTCTACAGGGTCTACAGGGTCTCACTACATAGATTGGACTCAAAGTGATTCTCCTGTTTTCAGCCTCCTAAGTGGTGGGATTACAGGCACACACCACCGCGCCCAGTCTGAATCACCATCTCTGTGTGCCCTGAGTACGGAGTCAGCATGGCACTCTGGAGATAGAACCCCTATTGCTGTGCTCTGCCTAAGCAGGTGCTTTACTACACTGAGCTATCAGGCCAGCCCTTTGTTTTAGTATCTTCTGCATTAGTTATGTCAAACTGATTTTATAACAGTTGTTTCAATGAGAAAGACCTTCAGAGCCCCTTCTGCGATTGGAATTGAACTCATGGACTGTGCTCCCATCTCCCCACACCTCCTTCTGAAAACAGAGGTTCATTAAATCCCTAAGTTGCCCAGGCTGAGCGGAATTTGCAAAACTTCTGGCTCAGTCTCTCAGAATGCTGAGATTACAGTTATACAACACTGCGTTCAGCCTGTACAGATACTTGGAGGAAATAACTGTTTAAAGAAAATGACTGCAGTGTGTATGTCTCTCACTACATTGTGGCAAAGATAAAAGAAATAAAGTGGTTGATTTCTCCATATTGTGAGAAGCAGAAATCATTTGCCAATCAGGAAAAAAAGATAAAAAAAAAAAAGAAACAATGAGCAAACCATGAAGAAGATAATTTCTGAGCAAGGAAAAGGCTATAAAATAAATGGATATATGGTGCAGATCTCAACAGTGGTGGAGCAGACCAGGAAAGAAATGTTTTGAATAAGAGACATTTATTTATTTTTTACTTTTTAAAAATTTTATTTATTTTTTTTCTTGTTTCAGAACCTTTGTTTGTTTATTCACTCATTTTTATGGCCAGTTCAGCCCACCCCGAGGGCAGGGCTGGCACAGCATGTGATGCTGGGGATCGAACCGCGGTCCCTGAAGCCACCCAAGCTTTCCCAAGCAGGCGCTTTAGACCACTGAGCCATCCTGCCGGGGCCCATAAGAGACATTTAAACAAACACATGAAAGACCAAATGGAGAGTGCCATGGTACGAGGGCTTCTTGGCAAGGGCCAGGAAGGCTGTCAAGGTCACGGAACATCTGCTTCTCATTCATTCCACCACTAGGTGACATCTCTGGGTTAGGGTCAAAGAATCTCTTGCCACATTCAAGGAACAGCATTTTCCTCTAGATAGACATTGTCTCTCTGTTTTTATTTAGATACTGATTTGATTAGTTTTCCATGACTAACTGAAATATTTAGTTTTAATAATTAGGATTTGTACATCTACAATCTTCCCAAACTGGTATGACCTTGACAATAACTTCCCTTGTATCTATGCAGCTCTCCAATTCATTGTTCTGTCTTCCCTCAACATCCTCCTCCTCAATCTTAAAATCACCAATTTTGAGTTTCCTTTGTATATAATTTTATTGCTAGTATATAAAATCCTAAGTCATTGAGATTCATTACATTAGAAATATTTCATTTCATAAAAATGTGTTACACTTCATTCAATCTTTTGTTATGATGGAGTTTTATTCTTAACATTTACTCATATTGTTTTACATTGTTCTAGTTCATTCATTTTTGCTTCCACTCTTCCCTGTTGTGAACAGTAGGTCACAGTCATTTTAGTATTTTTTTTGTTGCTGTTTTATTTTTTTGGGTACTGGGGATTGAACTAAGGATGTTGTACTTTCCAGGCAGGTACTTATAGCACTGAGCTATCTTCCCAGCCCCATTTTTTTTGTATACTGTGTTACTTGGATATATTCCTAGCAGTATACTTGCTGTATTGTGGGGTGTGTGAATATTCAGTGTAAGAGAAATGCCAAATTGTTTTCTTAATCACTTACATTGACTTACATTCAACAGGAAATAAGTATAATGTGTGTCTGTGTACTGGTACAATGTCCTCTCATCATACTGTGGTTTTTATATCCTCAATCACTAATGAGTTTGTGTATCATACATTTACTGTCTCTGTCTTTCCTTCTCTGAAGTGACCTGACCATCTACTTTTTCTAATGGAACCAAATTACTGTTATGACACAAAACAATGTTAACAATAATCCCTGACACTCTGATAGACTTGTATTCATATTAACTATGCTTCCACTGGGCTTATTTCTTCTTTTGTTTATTTGTTCAATGAAAACTTACCCAGATGAGGGATGCAGAATTAGCAACAGAGTCTTGGGTAGAGAGTTCATTGCTCTAAGAAGGCAAAAATGATTTCAGACTATAAAATCTGTCCTTGTATTTATCAAGATGTGAGAATAGACAGACAGAAAGCTAGATGCGAAATTAACTTGAAACATTTCCCTCAAGTATTTGTTGCACTTGCAATCCCCTAAAGAGCTCCTATTTTAAGTGGCTACTGCTCCGCATTGGAATTCTTTATGAAAGCACATTAGTCACTGAGAAATTCTGTTGTCTATCATCAAAGACAACTAGAAACTTCGATGTTTGAAATTATATCAGCATGAAGGAAATGTTTGATTGTTAGAGAAGATTCTACATCACTTTGACTAAATAAAAGTCTTGGTTTCCAGCCCAGGAACACAGTTCCATTTATGGGGTGTCTGGACACTGCATCTACAGCTATCTCAATTGTTTCCAAGGTAACAAAACTCTAGACTCACTTTGCCATCCAGGCTTCTTGATGATCTCTTTACAAATAGCCCTGCTTGGAGCTCCCTAAACACTGCTTCATTTATATTTCATCTGAATTCTACCTTTCTTCCGAATCACTTAAGAATTCTGTACTTTCCTTTATTTACTGAGCTACCACATGATTTCTCTGCTGTGTAGTCTCGCTTATTCATGGATAAATCCTTCTGACTAAAAATTAGTTTCAGATAGCCATAGACTGACTGGACTAGGATACCTCTTACATTTCACATTGTTAAAATGAGGCCCCTAGCAAGTTCACACTTCAGCTGACATTAGGTTCCTTTTTTTTTTTTTTTTTTTGTCTTTTTGAGACAGGGTCTCGCTATGCAGTTGAGGCTGGCCTTGAGCTCACTTTCGTAGCCCAGGCTGGTCTTGAACTCGCACCAATCCTCCTGCCTCAGTCTCCCGACTGCTGGGATTACAGGCGTGAGCCACCATGCCCGGCTAGGTTCCTTGAAAATATTTTTTTTAAATATTTTTTTTGTCACCTGAGGATTCAGAGAAGCTTTCAGTAGGCCACAGAGTCTTCCTCTACAGAGTTTGGACATGGGAGAGTGAGGACTTTTCAACTTGGTTTTGTAGAAAGAATAGGCATAATCAGATGAAGGGCACCACAACCATCTTTCCTTTCTGTCCAGGTGATAGCACCCAAAAAGGTAGGGTGCCTCCATAATGACACATTGGAGGTGAAAGGGGCAGCAAATCGGTTCAAAGGCAAAATCAGAATCTTCCATTAAAGCTGTGTTGGAAAAAAAAAAAAAAAGCTATATTGACAATATAAGGGCATGTCACTAAGTAGACTTTTCTTTATGGCGAAATAAAGACAGTAAGTTCCTAAAGATATTTTTATTGATAATGCAATGAACTAAGGACACGTCAAACGTTTTTATTAGTACATATTTTAATTTTAGTTGGGGAAGATGGACTGGAAAATAAGGTAGATTACGGGAGCATTCAACCCCCACAGCCAAACGTCACTGGCTTGACAGCATAGAGAATTTGACACTGACTTCCTCCCTTTCCCCACTGGGTGGTGTAGGCTAGGAGGGCTAATTTATCCCCCCATATCCTTCATGGTTTGTTCCAGCGTAATCCCTCCCTCCTTCTTTTTCACCTAGTTGTATGAACCAGAGACAGCGGCTGGCGCCCTGCTGACTTTCTAAGAGCCCCTCGGCTTCTCGGAAAGGTTTGCCCAGCTTCCAGAATACAGGTTTAAAGAAAGTTCTCCTCCAGTAAGCTTGTTCAAAGAACAGTCTCGTGCCCGCAGTCGCCAGTGGGCCAGCCTATGCACTCCAGCCCTGTCAGTTTAGAGGCGTTCTCATCCTTAGTACGGAATGAACACTCCTCCAACATGGCGTATCCCATTGAAAAGCGCAAGCTAGGTGCAGCCATGTTTCTTGCCTGACAACACTTCTATGGAGATCAAATGCTCCAAAATCATCCGAGTCTGTAATAACTGGTTGACGGCTGAAAGGGGCCGCGAGGATGATTTGCGCCTGCGCACACACCCTTGCCACACTGAGGTCAAACCCCAAACCCAAGAAGGGGCGGTGCTAGGGTGGTGACCGGAAGCGTCTGAGGTTCTCAGCGGCGTTTTATTAGTTGTCCAGCGATTTCAGTTCGCTGCTGGAGGTGATGGGCGACCTGGGTGAGTGAGTGCTGGGGATTCTCTGTGATCAGTAATGGAATCGTTTGTCTGTCTTGAGCTGATGATTTGCCCATTATTTTGCAAGCTTTTTCTCTTTGGTGATATCAAGGTTGAGGTTTTAAAGCTCACGTTAATACCCGCGGGCTTTGGTACCTTATGTTTTAAGTGTTCTTTAGGCGTTAGTAATTTGTTTTTTACGAAGGTGTTATTTAGAACTGTGCTTTCAATTCCCTGAAGTTTATCTTTTTAACAGATTTCTAAGCTCAGTTTTCTGGGTCAGAAAAATGTCTACGTGAAGCTTATTTTTCAAATACGTGCAGACTTATGGCCTACTCCTTGGTGAATTATTTAGGTGTCAGTTATGTCAGACAAAATTCATCTTTTTATGTGTGCTTCTTCTGTTACTGAGAAAGGAGAGGTGATGGTTTGTTCATCATCCATCGTAATGATTTGTTTATTTATCCTTGTTGCTGTCAATAGTACATTACAAGTTAGTTTTGGCATAGTGTGAAATTCAGATTGAGGCACATTTATTCACTTATGCATGGTTCAGTTACTCAAGCACCATTTGTTGGAAAGATTATCCTACATCTATTGACTTGTTTTACTCCTTTGTGAAAAATAAGTTGACCATAATAGTGTGAGAGCTCTTTTTGGATTGTCTATTCTACAGCCTTCTTGATCTATATGTCTGACTTTCTGACAGGAGTCCTGTACTGTTTTGATTACTGCATGTGTGAAGCAAGTCTTGAATTTGAGTAGTGATTACTTCCACTTTGCTGTTTTTAAACATTATTTAGCACTTCTAGTTTCTTTGCTTTTCCATGTGCATCTCACAGTAATCTTGTCTGTACCTACAAAACATTTTTGCAGCAATTTTGGTAGCTTAAATAATATAAGGTTAAACCTGGATATCAGCTTGGAAAGAATTTACATCTTAATTAAGTGAAGTCTTGGATCCATTTTCACAGTATATCTCTGTTTAGATCATCTGTGAGTTATTTAAGAGTATGTTGTAGTTTTCAGCATAAAAGTTATGCAGATGTTTTATCAACTAAGTAGTTTTATATGGCAGTGTCTTCTAAATTTTAGTGTCTACATATTTGCTACTTATAGGGAAGTACAATAGAATTTCTTGTGTTGATCTTGTATCCTGCAATTTTGCTGAACTCAGTTATAACTGTACATCTTTTTAATAGATTCTTTTTTAAAAGACAGTCATATCATATACAAACAAGGATAGTTTTATTTCTTCTTGTATTTTTCCATGTTTTATTACATTGCCTAGAATTTCCAGTATAGATTGAATAATCCTTATCCCAAATGCTTGTATTCAGAATGTTTTTCAGGTTTTGGATTTATTGGATTTTGGAATATTAAAAATGAGATATTTGGGGGATTAGATCCAAGTCTAAATATAAAATTTGTGTTTCATGTACAGTTTTTAAACATTTTTTTTTTAGTACTGGAGATTGACCCAGGGCCTAGCCTAGCCTTGCCTTGCCTTGCCTTGGACTTGCTAGGCAAGTGCCCTACTACTGTTGTGTTCCAACATTTTTTATATTTTATTTTTAGGAAGGGTCTCTAAGTTTCCCGGGATGGCTTCAACCTTGTTATCCTTCTGTCTCAGCCACCCTAGTAGCTGGCATTACAGATATATCCCTACATGCTGAGCTCATATACAACTTATACACATAACCTCAATGTAATTTTAAAGAATATTTTCATTGATTTTTCTGTATTGTTTTTCTGTTTCTAATTTCATTGATTTCTGTTCTTTATTACTTTTTCTGTTTGTGTTGGGTTTACTTTGTTCTTATTTTTTTGGTTCTTGGGGTTGGATCTGAGATAATTGATTTAAGATCATTCTTCTTTTCTAATGTAAACATGCAGTGCTATGAATTTTTGGGTAAAGTGCTGATCTATCTTGAATTCCACAAATTGTAATGTATTGTATTTTTATTTTTATTAGTTTTTAATTTTTATCAACATTTTGATGCGTGGACTAGATAGAAATATATTAATTTTCAAGTATTTGAAGATTTTTGTCCCTTCAATATTGATTTCTAGTTTTTTTGTAAACACTATTATAGAAAATATACCATATAATCAATTTTGGGTTTTTTTATGGCACCACGTTAGAACATTTTCCAGCATGGTCTATCTTAAAGAAGTTCAACAAATACTTGCAAAGAATATGCATTCCAATAATGTTTCGTTGTAGTAGGCTGGGTATTTTTAAAAAGACTTTTCTGTTTAGTAAAAGAGAAAACATAATCAGTAGGGTGCTTTGCTTTGCCCCCCCGAACCTGGGGGTTCAACTCAGGCCACTACTGAGCTATCTCCCCAGCCCCTCGGTGCTTTGATTTCAGTTCTGCTGCTTTGATTAAGAAGAGTGGCTTTTCTTGAAGTTTTTTTTCTTTTGATTGCCTATTGGTTCTCAATTGTATGCTTCTCCAATACATTTTGATGATATATGGAAAGAAAAAGGAAACTCATCACTGTATTCTCCAGGTCCTGAGGTCTTTAAGCTATCCACCTTTACTTTCTACCTTTTACAGTTGTCCTGTTTATGTTTCTTGTGTTATATTAGCATTTTCTTGTCTCTTCTATATTCACTGGTGTCTTCTGGCTTCCTTTTTTTCTTTTATTAACTCTATTAATTACATTGCTAGGGAAGCATTAATATTAAAATGCATTGTCTGTATTATGCATAATGTTAACACAATAATTGCTTTAAACACTTCCCTAGCTGGAAAAAAATTTGCTTTCTAATTTCAATCTTTTACTTCTTTATCTTATTTGCTAATGGGTTATCTGTGACATCAATCATTTTTAGCTTTTTGTTTTCTCTAAAACCCTTATTGCTATATTTATTTCATTTGCTTAATATTTTTATTTTTAGATTTATCCATTGTCCTTCCTGGGTTTTATTTTTGTTTAATTTTTTCTTTACTGATTATGTTTTAGGGTAAATGTGTAATACATTTTTGTATTTACTTTTAATTAAAATAAAGCTATTTGAAGCCATAAATTTCAGTGTAAATACAACTTTGTGTTCCATAACTTCTGTTATAGCTCCTATATTGATTTTCCACATCATTACTATATTTCTGTCTCTGTAATTGTGCCTGCCCTGGACATTTGACATAAATGGAATTATAAAATACATGGTCTTTTGTGACCAGTTTCTTTCACTTAAGATAACAATTTCAAGGTTTGTCCATTTTGTAGAAGGTACTAGGACTTTTTTTTTTTAAACAGGTATTACTATATGGTTCATGCTGGCCAGGAATCACTACATAACCCAGACTGGCCTGAGACTCATAGTGATCATTCTCCCTCAACCTCCCAAATGCTGCAATTACAGATGTGCATCACCAAACCAAACTGGGCTTCTTTTTGTGGCTAAGTAATGTTCTATTATATGGGTGTATAACATTTTTTCTATTCAGCTGGTGGACAGTTAGAACGTTTTCACACTTTGATTACTATGAATAGTGTTACTGTGTGCAAATGTTGGAGAGGACATTTGTTTTCATTTTTTGGGGTAGATATTATAACTAGAGTGGAACTCCTTGGTTATATAGTAACATATGGTTATCATTTAGGGGACTGCCAAACTTTTTTCATAACCTCACTAGTAATGTATGAGACAGCCTATTTATTCACATCTCACCAACAATTACTGTTTCTGAAAATTTTTTGAGTCATTCTAATGGATGAGTATTGATATCCTAATAAATTGGAGATTTTGGTTTTGATTTGCTTTCTCTAATGATTAATGACATTAAACATTTTATTCTATGAACAAAGACTATATCTCCCCTGTCAATTCCCAACATTAAAATATTTATCACAGTTGGATGCAGTGGCAACTCTCCTGAAACACCAGCTACTTGGGAGGTTGAAGCTAGCAGATTGCAAGTCTAAGTTTAGACTGCGCACCTATAAAAACTCTGTTTCAAAATAGAAAAGACTGGGATTGTAGCTGAATGGTAGAGCAACACTGGATTCAATCCCCAGTACTGAAAAAAAGAAGGGCTATTATCAAGAAATGAATCAATAACAAGTAATGGAGGGGATGTGGGGGAAAAGGAAACCTCCACTGTTGATGTGAGTGTAGACTGGTGCAACCACTGTGGAAATCAGTGTGGAGATTCCATAAAAACAGACTGGACTAGGGAGATAGCTCAGCAGTCTGAGCACCTACCTGGCAAGTGCAAGGACCCAAGTTTAGTTGCTGGTACTGCATGCTGTGCCAGCCCAGGAACCCCAGGCACACTGTGACAGCCCCAAAACTAGGCATGGTGGTGCACACTTGTAATCCCACCACTGGTGAAGCTGAGGCAGGAGCATGACTATGAGTCTGTGGGGAGACCCTGTATCAAATAAATATTTTTTAAAGGAAACAAGGATTGGAGGTTCCATTTGATCCACCTAGTCATCTTCTTGGTATTTTCTCAAAAGAATTAAAAGCACCATACCACAATGATATATATGCACTCGTGTTTATAGCAGCACAATTCATAATTGTTAAATCTTGGAAATAATCCAAATGCCTATTAACTGAACAGTGGATAAAAAGATGTGGTTTTTAGTATAATGGAGTAACTATTCTGCCGTAAAGAAGGATACATTTGAGACATTTATTGCTAAATGGATGGACCTTGAGACCATGGTCTTAAGTGAAAAAAATTGAACACACGTGTAAATATCACATTGTTTCACTGCTGTGAGAAACTGAAAGAATAAATAAGAACCAAATTGTACAAGACATACAGTGAAATGGGAAGAAATTGCTCAAAAGGAAAGAAGAACTGGGATGAGAGGGGAAAAGAAGGAAGGGGAAAGCAAACAAGAAAAAAAAAAGGATAAAACAGAAACAAAGCTTTGTAAATAAGGACGAGAAGAGGGATTGAAGGGAGGGGAGAGGATTGGAAGAAAACAAAAGATGAATGAAGGCACGTTATGCACAGGTGTACATTCCCTGTGATGAATGTTATCATTGTGTATACCTAAATTGTGCCAATAAACTTAATTAATTTTTTAAGCCAAAAAAATTAAAAATGTTTCACAAGGATAAGGAAAGAATAGTCTGTTTTTCTTTGATCTAATATCCTCTTTATGCTTTTATGCTTAACTTTTTCATGTCTGTTAGTTCACCCATTTATTCTAATTTCTCATTTCTTTTTCATCCTGTTTCTTTAGTCTGTTGTATTAATTAATTTTTCTTCATTTCTAGTGGATATTTTCCAGTTTTTAAGAGGAATGTCTTAATCTATAGTTCCTCTATTAGTTCAAAAGTATAAAATTGCACTTCATCTTGGGCACACAGATGCACTTTCCTTCCTGGCTTACTCAGCAGCAGAAATAGTTTTACCTGTGGTTAGCTTTTGAAGTAATTAAAATTTTTAGTTCCAAGCTATTAATATTTCCTTTATAACATGTCTGTTTTCTTTCAAGAAACAAGGTTTTATCACAAATTTAGTCACTTTTTCAACATCTGTTAAACAGAACAGTATTTGGGGTGGCTACCTTATAACTTTGGACCCAGGTAGAATGGGTTTGACTGGTCACTGTTAAGCCTCCCTTGCTGGATGCACAAAATGAAATAATAATAATTACAGCACGATATGCATGACAAGATTTTTGTGCAAATTATGTGAAGTACCTGCTTTTGCACCCATACATTTCCTTACACAGGTTGTCTACAATGCTATAGATCAGACCAGATGTGTTTTACGTTTTGCATTTTTTTTAGAATTTGGAGTATTTGCATATATATAGTGGGATATCTTAGGATAGAATTCAAGTTTAAATACAATGTTCATATGTATTTCACATTCACCTTATAATAGTAGTCTGCAGTAGTTTTATATAATAATTTATTGTACCTGCTTTCCTTCATATTTTCTCAATGTTTCCTTTTCTGTTTTTAATTATTAACACATCAATTGTACAAATTATTGGGATTCACAATGATAGTTCCTCACATGCATATATAATACACTGACCATGTCTGTCCCCCATGTCTTCCTCTTCATCTAGCTTTAGGTCAGCTCTTTTATTTTTATTATTTTTTTTCAATTTTTTTATTGTTTAAATTTAACAATGGTTATATTACATATTTTCATCATCAGATCAGTTTAGATTAATACATATAGTTATATAAGATTGATCAAACAATTAAACATTAACCTTTCTAAATCCACATTACTTTTTTTTTCTTTTCCCCCTTCTTTTCTTTGAAAGTTGACATATTACATATTGTCCTCACAATCATTCTACAGAGTACAGTGTGTGGGCATGAACCACCTCCCTATTGATGTTGCTTAGAAAAAAGAAAGGAAAAAAAAAAGGAAAGAATATACTTCTCTTTGGACTAAGAGGAAGCAGATACATACACAGTCAAAGGTTTTGCAATTGCAGTGTGCCACCAGTGAAGCTTGTGATGTTGGAGGCTATTGGATCTAAGCCTCCTAAAGCTCATCTCACCAATCTAGCTCTGCGTTGCATGCATTGTAATTAAGGATTTTTTTTTCTTGCTGGGTGGTCAAGGGCAAGTCGAAGCAAGACCTGTATAACTAAACATTATTTTTTTTTTTTTGTATCTTCCAGGGTCAAATCCCCTCAGGATTAAGTTTGAGACCATAAATAGTAGTTTGTAGAACTGTTGTTAGTGTCAGCCTTCGGGATGAGTCACGGCCATTGCTTGGCCATTTTGCTTTCT
>PVJA010011988.1:0-53165 GCA_004027025.1 Myocastor coypus
ATGACATGATAATCTACTTAGAAGACCCAAAGAACTCCACCAAAAAGCTACTGGAATTAATACACAAATTCAGTAACATAGCAGGTTACAAAGTCAACACACAAAAGTCAGTGGCATTCCTCTACACAGATAACAAACACACTGAGAGACAAATTAGAGAAACGGTACCTTTTATGATAGCACCGAAGAAAATGAAATATTTAGGAATCAACCTGACTAAGGAAGTAAAAGACCTTTTCAATGAAAACTATAGTACTCTGAAAAAAGAGATCTTAGAAGATCTCAGGAAATGGAAAGATATTCCCTGCTCCTGGATAGGAAGAACCAACATTGTGAAGATGGCCATACTCCCAAAATTGTTGTACAGATTTAATGCAATTCCTATCCAAATACCATTGACATACCTCACAGAACTGGAGAAGTCGTTCCTAAAATTTATTTGGATCCAAAAAAGAACCAGAATTGCAAAGACAATTCTCAGCAATAAGGACACGGCAGGACGCATTACAATTCCTGACCTAAAGTTATACTACAAAGCTACAGTAATAAAATCAGCATGTATTGGCAAAAGAATAGACCTGAAGATCAATGGAATAGACTAGAGGATGCAGAAGCAAATACAAACACACTCAGCCACCTTATTTTTGACAAAGGGGCCAAACATGTGTACTGGAAGAAAGACAGCCTCTTTAACAAGTGGTGCTGGAAAAATTGGCTCTCTACATGCCAAAAACTAAAACTTGACCCTAGTCTATTACCATGCATGAAAATAAAATGGAAGTAGATTAAAGATCTAAATATTAAAAGTGAAACATTAAATCTCCTGGAAGAGAAAGTGGGAGGAAATCTTGAAGACAATGGTGTAGGCAAAAATTTCATGGACGGAAATCAAATTGCACGTTTAACACTTGAAAGCATCAACAAGTGGGACCTCCTCCAGCTAAGAAGTTTCTGCCTGTCAAAGGAAATTACCAACAGAGTGAAAAGACGTCCCACAAATTTCGAAAAGATTTTAACTAACAAGTGTTCAGACAAAGGTCTTCTATCTAGAATCTACAAAGAACTAAAAAACCCTTAGGGTTCTAAAATTCAAAGACTCAATCCAGAAATGGATATCTGAGATGAACACACACTTCTCAGAGAAAGAAATGCAGCAAGCCTACAAATACATGAAGAAATGCTCCACATCACTAGCCATTCATGAAATGCAAATCAAAACAACACTTAGATACCATCTCACCCTAGAAAGAATGGCCATCATAAAGAAATCAACCAGCAACAAATGCTGGAGAGGCTGTGGGGAAAAAGGAACTCTTCTCCACTGCTGGTGGGAATGCAGATTGGTGTAACCATTATGGAAAGCAGTGTGGAGGATCCTTACAAATCTAGAATTGGAATTTCCATTCAATCCAGCTATCCCCCTACTGGGAATTTTCCCGGAAGAACTGAAAACATCATACCATAGTGATATCTGTGCACCTGTGTTTATAGCAGCTCAATTTGTACTAGCCAAGTCTTGGAAACAACCAAAATGCCCATCATTTGAAGAATGGTTAAAAAAAAATTGTTTTTATACAATGGAATATTACTCAGCTATAAAGAATGACAAGTCTAAAAACTTCATATATAAATGGATGTATATTGAACATATACTCATTAGTGAAATAAATCAGACCTACATGTGTAAATATTGTATAGTCTGCCTAATATAAGAACTTTAAAGAAGAAAATAAGAACTAAGGGCATAACACAGTTGAATGTGTTATGGATTAAACAACGAATTGACTGGAAGCAGATAAAGGAGAAAACATATCAAGAGTAAAGCCATGCACTTTTGTATACAAGATGAATCAGATATTGGTCTTAAGAACCTTCAAAAGGTTCATCATATTGATCATAGCACCATGTAACACTAAAACTCTGTTTGGAATGCATGTCACTATTGTCTTTTTGATGTGTTCTGCTCCCAGTGTAAACTCAGTTACTGTTATTGTCTCAAGAGTATTAGTTGAAAATAAAAGACTGGGCCAAATACAAAAAAAAAAAAAAAAGTGCCTTCTCTGTCTTGCTAAGAGTAACATTTGTTTTATTTTCTTCCCATATTAGCCCTTTCATTAAAATATAAAGGTAAGAGCATTTTAATTTGTAGTATTTTATGCCACATGTAAAGTGAACGTGAAATGTTAATGTGAATATATAGAAATGTATGCTTAAATGTGTATATATACATATGTACATACATATATATGATGAGTATGATTTATTGCCATGTATAGAATTTGAAATGATTGCAGGAGAGGGAATGACAATGGGAGAAAATTAAACCATAAAAGAACAGGAAAATTATTTGAATCCATTTTGTCACTTGGATTAAAAGTTTTAACTTTTCCCAGTGCATTAAAAAGAAACAAAATCAGCCGGGCGTGGTGGCGCATGCCTGTAATCCTAGCACTCGGGAGGCTGAGGCAGGAGGATTGGTGCGAGTTCGAGACCAGCCTGGGCTACAAAAGTGAGCTCAGGACCAGCCTCAACTGCATAGCGAGACCCTGTCTCAAAAAAAAAAGACAAAAAAAAAAAAAAAAAAAAAAAAAAAAAAAAAAAAAAAAAAAAAAAAAAAAAAAAAAAAAAAAAAAAAAAAAAAAAAAAAAAAAAAAAAAAAAAAAAAAAAAAAGAAACAAAATCAACTAAAAGCCAGCACAGAACTGCTTACAGCATCATCCATTTTGCACCTTCATTGTCAGGGTATAATTTGCTTTCCAATCTTTCCTGTTCATTGTGAGCTCTCAAGGAAAATAACTTCTAGCACACTCCACACTCGGGTGATTATGAAGACACTTGCTATGATAGGACCGACTATTCTGCATTTTACCTGGCTTGCCTTTAAAGATAACGCGATGTGAGGAAGTAAGCACCCGCCTGAATCTGTCGGGAGAGTGCACTGGGGTCGTGCTGAGCTACTGCGTGCAGGGGGAGGCTCGTACTGGATGAGTGATGCTTCTCAACGCAATTTGGGAAGAGTCAAAAGATCTGTGACCTGTTGGAGAAAGGGCTTGGGAAGGCTTTTTAATCATCCAGAATACAGTGGCTTTAGCTTTGTCCTGCTATCCAGCTGCCCCGAGGGTAGATAACAGTTCTCACACACAGCCCCATTATCCAAATGGAAGCAATGACACCACTCTTCACCCACCCAGCATAGAGAAGGTTCTCTCATTTTGCCTGCCTAATTTTTCATCTTTTTCCTCAGGTTTAGCTAAAATATACACACATTAGCATTCTACTCTAGTCTTTTCTCCAGGCAGTTATAAATGCACTCAAAGCCTCTCGTTATTGTGCAATCCACACAGCAAACTAGAGAATACTTCTAAATTATGTGTAATTGTCTTTTCAGGTTATTCACTACTCTACAGCCTTGCATCTCTGAATTTGGATATTCTTTGCAGCAGGATATCTGTTTTGATATCTGACAGTATTTTATTTCTTCTGCCCTTAAAGAGGCAGCACTTCTAAACTGTAGTGTGTTGAACAGGTTATTTCTGCATATCAGTAAGGTACTGCTTTCGTATTGGCTTTTTAATTCAATAGTTGGTTTACCTGAACACATCAAGTTTATCTGAATGACAGTGTGCCTTCTTTAACAGTGAAAGTTAGTTACCCTAGCTACTTTGCTGTATTTATAACTAGGATAGTCTCCTATTTAGGACTGAGAGTTACTGAAGTCCCTTGCCTAGAATTACTGAGAGAGGAGCTACAACTGAAAGGAACTGTTTAAAGGAAGAGATCATTTGAAAAAGGTAAACGAATGGTATTAATACAACTTTGTATGGAGGGGACAGGCTTTTGAACATGAAAATCTGTAGACAAGTAGAGACCACTTCAATTTCAGAACAGGAGACACAGGTTTAAAAACCATCAACTATGATAATCAAGCTGTTCAAGACACTGAGTTGTCCACAAAGCTGGAGTTCTACGATGAAATGGTGAATGTTCACACCTAAGAGATAGCAGGGAATGTTCACACCTAAGAAAAGGCAGGGAAACCGGAGGTGGGAGGTTGATAGTGTTAACATATGCTGTGGACAGACTCCAGGCTGATGATTTGCCTCCAGTATCTCATTTAATTTTTCCAGATCTCATGATACAAGTTCATAGGTGTTGTAGATGAAAATTGTGTGAATATGAGATTGTGTCATCACCTGATCCCGCTCTAATTGCTAAGAGTGACACTGGGAGGAGAAATACTAAAGGAAAGTGAAAGGCAAAGGAAAGAATATGGTGCCAGGAAGACAAAAAATAGAAAAGCAGACTTAAGGAGGAATCGGGTTTGTGTACTTCGCATTCTCATCCCTACTGGAGAGTCTCCTTCTGCGTGGAGCCTCACCAGCATTCAGATGCTCTCTATTCCTCATGTTGACCATTGTGTAGGCTGTTGCTCACACTGTTGACTTTCATTTTGTCTTTCTGTGCAGGGATTTATAATTTGATTCTGTCCTTTTGTATTATTCCTTAGTTACTGGAGTCCTAGTCATAAGTCTTTCCTCATGTCCATTCCTGCAAATGTTTTCTGCTAGTAGTTTCAAAGTTTCACATCTTACACTTAGATATTCAGTCCTTTTGTTTGTTTAATTGATCGATTTTGGTGGAATGGGGAATTGAACTCAGGTCCTTGAGGTTGCCTGGCAATCTTTGTCATTTTTTTTTTTAATGGTATTGGTTTGCTGTTTTTTTTTTTTTAATTTGATTGTCTTCTCTCTCTCCTTTTTCAAAAGTTAGATCACTGTACATGTGGCTGTTTTTGTATCTTCTGTTCTCTTCCATTGTCCTCTGTTTTGTTACTAGAGACTTGTAGTATAAGTTAAAATTTGACATTACACAGCTTCCATTTTGTTCTTTCTGCTAAAGATAACTTGTGAAATTCTGGTTTCTTTTTTCTTATTCCTTATGAATTTCTGTAATGTTGTTCTAGGAACTGCATTGAATCCATAGACACAGTACTTTAATAATGTTAGTTCTTCTAGTCCAAGAATAAGGGATGTCTTTCCATTTTCTAATGTCTTCTTTAATTTATTTCTGCAGAATTCTTTAGTCATCATTATAGAGCAGTTTCACCTCTTTGGCAAAACTGATTCCTGTGTGTTTAAATTTTTTGTTGATGATAATCACTAAGAAAATTTCTCAAAGCAATAAACACAGAACCAGCACTGGGCTTTCCACACCTTCCCTATATGTTTCCTGAAAAGTGAAAACATCATCCTATGCTGTGTCCATACTCACATTTGAAAAAATAGAGTTTACAATAAACGCTTGAAACAGCCTACATATCCATCTCAATGGGTAAGTAAAGAAAGCGGGGTATACATACACAATGAAAGGGGCAGGGTTATAACTCAGTGGAGTAAGTGTCTGCCTAGTAAGCACAAGGTCCTGAGTGTGTTCCATGGTACAAGAAAAAAATAAAAGCAATGAAGGAGAAAGAAATCATTTCATTTGTAAGAAAATGACTGCGAGTTGAGATTTTCATGCTAAGCAAACTTAGCCAGATTCAAAAGATAAATAATGCTTGTTTTATCATATATATATATATATATATATATATATATATATATATATATATAGAGAGAGAGAGAGAGAGAGAGAGAGAAATGAATAAATAGATAAGGAAAGATGATAGGAAAGTAGAAATTCGACTTTTAGAAATAAAGAATGGAAACAAAAAGAGGAAGCACGAAAGAAAGGGGGTATAAAGGGATTAGAAATGATCAAATTTCCCCAAAATGAACCTCACTATTCCATGCTGTAAATAGGCACTAATAGAAATAAATAAACCTTAAAACAGGAGGGGAACTGTTGGAGAAGGAAATTAAAGTCCCAATGCCTAAAGTGTTGTTGAAATTTATATTTGTGGAATGCCCCTGAGAAGACAGCATGCAAATGCAGGACTGAATTTCACATGCTCCTTTTCCTTTTAGGCTTCATAAAACTTCTCCTCAGATTGGAACAATGTTGTAATCCTCTCTACACAGTTTTCTTAATCTCTTTATATTCCCTGTAATCTGAGTATATATTCTAAATAGCAATTTTGATAGTTAATTTCAGTGTCAAATCAAATAAGAGCTGCCTAGAAGACTGTTTCAGCACAGTTCAGGGTGTGCCTGGACGATCGGGACACTGAAGAGGGGAGACTCATCCTGAATATAGTGGTACTAACAAAAAAAAGCTTACAACCTGTTGAATAAAAAGGGAAAGGGCCGAAGGGATAGCTCAGCAGACTGAATGCCTGCCTGGAAAGTGCAGGGTTCTGAGTGTAAGCCCTTGTACTGCAAAAGTAAAATGAAACAAAAAAAAGGGAACTAAGAAGAAAGTTTCAATTTTAGCTCTTCAGGAAAGATCCAGGATTTCATAATGTCTTTGGGTGTCCATCCAGCTTTCCATCTCAGGCTTCCTGATATATCAAATATGTAAAATTTATAAAATATAGATAATATAAATATAAAATGCAAATATAGAATATAAATATAAGATAGACATAAAATATATAAGATACACATAATATATTTCTAATGTCTTATAAATTTTCTTTAGTGATTCTCATTAACAAAAAATTTAAGCATGTAAGCCATCTATCTATCTATCATCTATCTATCTATATTTGTGTAATTCTCTTGTCTTCTAGACCAAAGTACTTGTGTTTTAAAGCTGAGAGAAAGAGAGCTAGTTATGAACATGTGGTGTTAAGCATGATACACTGCTCATATGGCAAGACATTGCTCACGTATCATGCTAGAATTTATTAGAAATGTTTATTCATCTTGTCGTATACTCATGGATCAAGTTACTGATAATCCAGGGTTTGACTCTGTGATATATATATGTATTCCTCTAATGCACCCTGACACAGAGGCCTCTTAAAATAACCTTCAGAAGCTCACAGTATTCAATTCTCTGAAAACAAATCTGAAGTAGTAATTATACTAATTATGAACTCTATGATATTAGGATTCTGAAATGGGGCTGAACCCGAAGATAGATATGATCACTATTTTATTATAACATAGAACACATTGAAATTTTAATAATCATTTGAAAGAAATAAAATATATCTTGATATATCATTTTAATTATGTACTCTGGCCTGTATAATAAGAAAGGCCAATAAATAGTTGAAGAAATGTCACACAATATTCATCATCACATCAAAATATCCCCGGTTAAATTAAAGGTCTATATGCACTGTGTTTGAGATCTCTGGCCGGAGTATATCAGCAGTTTTGTGTAAGTTTTCTTTATATTCCTACCAGTGTGATCCTGATTCAGTTCTCTCTTCAAAATTATTTTTGTCTCAATTTCTAATTATTTTCATTATTGAAATAGTTGTCATCATCTTGGACCTCTCCCATACAATGACTTCCTTCCTTGACTTTGAACTTCATCTTTCTTGAGCAATGATCATGTCCTAGAACTGCCATTTAATAATAAGTAGAACCCTCTCATACTGTGTTAATTCTTTCACCTTTTTAACAGTCTTAATTCCCATCTACTCTTCATTCCTACCTTCAAATCTTTTATTTTTCAAACCTACTTGACTGAAAAAAAATTTTTTTTAAATGACAGTGGTTAAATCCAACTACATTTACTAGGTCTTCTCATTTGTTCACCAAAAGGAAGCTGAAGAAAGTTCACAGCCATACCACTGCTTTTGAGATAAACCCATGAGCACAAACCTCAATCAAGCCTCCCAGAAACACACACTCGTTTTGCACCTCCACAATGTGATAATGTGTAACATGCTTTCCCAGACTGCTGGCTTTCTCACTTTTTCTCCATATACAAACTCTGGGACCTCATCTTCATGCTGATTCTCAACCAATGGTTGCTTCTATTAGCTGCAAATATAATGTTAAACGTTTTTCTTGAAATGAAATATGCATGCTTTTATCTAACAGCAGTCTTTCTTTTTATGTATTATTCTCTGCCTTAAGGACAGTGCTTCAGTGAAAATTTCTCCTACCTATTTTCACCAAACTTGCCTTTTATAATTATCATCCCAGTAGTATAAAGAAAGACATGCAATTAATTAGGCCAAGCAGAATACATTAGGCCATAGTGGCAGCAATAGGAACAAGAACAAATTTCTCTTGATCTAACTTCTCCCGCTTCTATTTTCCCTTCCTGTAAAAAGTTCTTCAAAACAGTGCTGAGGAGCCTGGGTCAATCAATAGTTTAGGGTCACAAGTGCCTGCCTGGCAAACGCAAGGTCCTGAATTCGATCCCCAGTTCTGAAAAAAAGAACAAAAACAGTGCTGAGATTATTTTACAAATTTCTCACCTTCTACTTTTTCCTTCACTTACACTAAACATACTACCACTTTTATCATTCCAGTGATCCTAAGCTTTAATGTATCACCAGGAGTGTCCACTTAACTAATTTCCATAACACATTCTCTGCTCTACCATATTATACCAATTAAAAGAATTAGGTGTAAGTGAACAATTTTGTCTTTTCTTTTCATCTCTCCTGACATGTCAAAGACTGGAAACAGTTTCTCTGACTAGAGGTGATATTTCAGTCAATCAGATACCTAGAGGGGGTTTATGACACTAGACTGGAATGTTTTGAGAGCAGGTTTGGCATCATTGGCAGACAGCAAGAGGAAGAACCAGCAGTTCATGGTTCAGACCATTCCCTTGGGAGACTTTGATCACAATAACTGCCCAAACAGACCGCAGCATATCTAGCCTAGGGGAGTCCATTCCTCATAGAACTACGTCTGTCCATAAACAGAATGTACTCAGCGTCTGACAGGGGGTCCATCTTTAGGTCTGGTTGCCTCTAGAACAGTTCATCAGTTAGTCCAAAACAGTCATGGTCTAGTCGACCCAGCTCAGTGGGCAGGTATGTGGCAGGATTTCACTACAAGAGTCAGATGAGGATTTTTGCATACATATAGATCCAGAACAGCATGTGCCACCTGGAATGTTAGGTCTCAGCCAAAGGTAAGCTGATCAGTCTTTTCATCAGAAGGGCAGTGGCTATTAGAGCTTGAATGCAAAGGAAGTTGTCAACCCTTAGTAACTAGATCCAAGTATTTACACAGCTGGGTCACTGGGTGATCCCAGGGGCCTCACAGTCTGCACAAACATCATAGAAGCCACATGTCATTTGTAGCTTTGTACTTTTACTCAAGACACCTTGCAGCCAGCATCTGAGGAGTTTTTTTTATGTCTTTCAAGCAGTCAGCTTTGGTGTCAGTAATAAGAAGTACAATGATATTTTTTTGTCCTGGTAAACTAGCCTTTCCAAAAGAAGATAAACAAACTTTTGGAACTCTGGGAAATTGAGTCCAGGTGAGTTAAACTTTCATTTTCATAATTGGGGTCTTTCTACTTAAAGGCAAAGAGATCTGGATCATATAAATCAAGCAAATGCGGAAGAAGTCATTCATCAGGTGCAAGCAGGTGTATCCAAAGGCTGTGGGTGGCAGGAGACTGGGGCAACATATATGAAGGTCAATTGTGGCAGCTCTTGCAGCACAGAGATCTTGAACTAACTTTACAGGAAAAAGAGGTGTGTTCTAGTAGTTAGACAGCTACAAGCATTTTATGATTTTGAAGTCTCTGGTTGTGTAATCGAATTTTTTCTCAGGGCATCACGATGTCAGTTAGGAGGGGCAGAGATACAGGCTTTCTTGGAGTTGGTAAATCTGTTGTTAGAGCCTCCCCAAATGTAGTGTGATAGCTCTGTACTCCTTGTGTCAACTTAATCAAACTGACTTGTGTCTTATTTCAGGATTGTCCCCATTTAAGAGGCTTATAGGAGACACTTGGGTGCAGAGGAAAGCATCTTTTAAATCTACACATGAAAACCAGGTGACACCTGAAGATAAAAGTACAGAAAAGATATATGGGTGAAAAACTACAGAGAGCAAGGTGATGACAGAAGTTGACTGCGTGTAGGTCTTGCACTGGCTGGTAATATCTTTTGGGTATTTTTCTGGGAGGAGGAGTATTCCTGGGTGATTAACAGTTTGTCAGGATCCCAAACTGTTTTAGGTGCCTGAGGTACAGCTGGAGGTCTGGGCGCTACCCAAGACATTGTCAATGAGGGCCACACAGTTCAGTCACTATGGGAACATGGTTGACGCTCATGCCAGAGGCAAGTCACTAGCTCATATATTATGAAGGAAAGTATTCAAAATTTCAAAATTTTGGTTGTCTGTTGAAAGGTGATATAAGTATTGTCTTCCTCATGGGGAAAATACAAGTTTAGGCAAGAGGCTGACAGACTTAGTGACAAGAATTCATGTTTGGGGAAATGTCCTTCCAGCTTGCAAGTTTGTGCCTGGAGGAAGGGGCAAAAGTCAAGAATTTCAGTAGCATCGGTGATGATAAACTCTTTCTGACAGAGCAAACTTTTGAAGGCAAAGAGTTCAGTGAGACTGCATTTTTAATGTCTATACTCCTTATAACTCACACATTGGTAAGTCACATCAGGATTCTGGGTACAGTGCTAACCTCTAATGTATTGAAAGGCTTTGGGTCCCCCATCTTTGATGTCTTTGAGAAGCATTTCACTGATTGCATGTTTCTAGGCAGCGCAACTAATGAGAAAGTCAACGGCAACTTCATTGTTCAGGCTGACAGTTCAAAATTTTCCTCAGTCAACATGTGGAACTCAGAAAAAATTGCTGACAGTCTTCTCTGGCGGACGTTAGATGATCCCATTTGACCAGGACAGGTGCCTTTTCGGGGGTAGGTGCAGACAATGACTGATTGAACTTGAACTATTTCAAATGGCTGGAAGTAAGCATGTCTAAAGTAGGAGGTAAAACTGTTGGTTGCAACTGTGGTGGTGAGTGAAGATGATTTGTCTGACAAGGAAGAATTCTCAGGTTTTGTTCAAGCTCAGACAGCAACAATATCAGGGAGTTTTGGAGCAGCTTGGCTTCACTTTAAATTTGGTATCACTAATAGTCAGGCCTCCACGTTGCCATAGGTCGATGCCATGGAACCACAGTGAGGACTCAATCAGCCACCAGGACCAGGACTTCCTAGTCTTGCTGCACAGAAGGAAAGTTTTGTTGCTTATACTATCCATTCTACTTATTCACATATGCATTGATCAAGCACTCTGAGGTTAAAATATTCTAATCCCCTTCCCTCAATAGTGGTTCTGACTAACAATAGTTGACCAAGCTCTCCTTCTGCTCTTAATGAGCATGACTGAGAGACAGACTAAGTGGAGTGCTCCTTTAGATTTTACCTTATCCTGATGACTGGAGCAGATGCTGTGCTCCTCTCTTTTAGGCCCAGTGTGGGAGGACATTGGACCTAAAATGTCCAATTGTACCTCACTCAGTGGGCAACCAAGAATCTTCCTCCAAAGCTCTGACATTAATCAAGAAATCTTCAGGTTGTGCCTTCCCATCAGGACCTGGAGGAAGTGCCTGCTCCATCCATGAGAGTATGAGCAGTATGAAAGCAGTCAATGTAATTAGTCTTCCCAGACAGTGCACCAAACACAATGATATACAGAAACCCTGAAAGGGAACCCAGGATTTGGAGGCAGATTTATTTACATTAATGGGCACTGATCTCAAGAAAAGCTTTGGGACTTATAAGGCATAAGCGAGGAGGAACTACAGAAGCAGTATTTGGCAGCTATTGGTTTCTCGTACTCTGCATAATAAAGACCAGGGTTGGCTGATAACTTGCTTGGTTGCTGAGATACCTCAGCGGACTAAAGTGCCTATTTAGGCAAGCTTAGGCAAGTGTAGGGACCGCAGTTTGATCCCTAGTAACACATGCCATGCCAGCCCTACTCCCAGGGCAGGCTGAGCCAGCCAGAGTCTGGGTGCATTGATATATGACTATAATCCCAGTGCTGGTTAGGCTGAAAGCACGAGGATTACTGTGAGTCTGAGCTGCTTGGTGAGACGCTGTAGCAACCAAGTACATTAAAAATAAATCAATAATAGATAAATAAATAAATAAAACTATAATGACTAGCTATGCATTACAGTAATCCAGCCATTTATAGGAGACAATAGTAATGAAACTATAATGGGAATTACTACCTGAGTGACTAACAGAATGGATGAGTGACATTTTCCATGAGAGTAATATGTCATCTTTTTTCAAAATCTACTTTGAAATTTCTTTCTCTATTACTGTGCTTGACATTGACTTTCTGATTATAATTTCAGCAAATTATTAGCATTTTCCCAGACTTTTCCAATTTTATTTTGTATCTGGTAGAAATCTTTTTAAATTTTATATATATCATAAACTTTTCACAAAAGGTCCCCCAGTTTGTGAGAGACTAGAAATAGTCGATTGAACACATGCCTTGTTTAGGAAATTAGATTTCATTTAATTAATGAAATGAGATCCTTAGTATTTATCCCATCACTGTGTGTACAGAGGAGTTGAAAGAGAAGACTGAGCTGCCCTTGACTGGTGGTAAACTCAAATTTTCAGATCAATACTAGTTAGCCTTAATACATGTTACAGGAAGCAGGAAAAAGCAGCTAAATATACTCAAAGAAAATTTAATACATTTTATTTCAATTCACTGGGAAGAGGTAGCTACACTGATGTACTGAATGATGATCAATTATATTTGATCCTGTCTCTTCGAGTATAAATAGAATAAAATAGAAAAATGTGAAAGTACATTATATACTGCATTTGTCCCCTATTATTTTTCCTCACTTTCCTTAAAATTAGGATAAGTAAAATTAAACATATTTATTTTCCTTTCACTCATCTTAAAAATAAAATCTAGCTTCCTTTTCTTCATTCAAATATCAAACAGGCTACTAAATGAGAAATGAGCGTTTCCTTTATTTTCACATTATGTTCCTTATTATATATTCATTTTTCAAGTGCTGGATACACTTTCTCCCTTCCTCTGTTCCTCCCCAACTTTCCCTTTATTCCTGAGGAGGGAGGCGGCACAGCTTCCTGGGGATGGAACCTTGGCTGCTGCATTCTGCCTAAGCAAGGGCTTTAGTCCACTGAGCTATCTGGCCAGCCCTCCCTTGATTCTTTTCTTACTTCTTTACCTATGTTTCTTTTCATCTTAAAACAAAAACTTCACAATCACATAAAATTCTGAGTAAATATTTGGGAAAAATTTTATAAAGTAATCTCTGAGATAATCACTCATGAATAAGAACTATTTGAATTCAGTCACTACAGACTGGCTTGCATACTTTGAAATATTTATAAATTGAAGTGTACATTGTATAATTTATATCTGGATTATTTAATTGGATATTAATTTCATGCAATTTATCAATACCATGTGCAAGCATGATTTATTCATTTTTATTGTTTTATGTTATTATTTGAGTGAATATACTCAATATTAATTGTACAACTAGCAGACATTTGATTTTTTGCCTAGCATTTATTTTTTCCTATTTCTGCTAAGGACACTAACATGTTTTTAGGGCAGACATAGAGCACATTTCTGTTGCAAATATGCTCAGTGTGTAATTGCAGGTTATGGGGCTTTTCCATGTCACTCAACTCAGGAGCATTTCTTTCAAAAGATGAAATTTTACATAGAGCTGTATCCTTCTACTTTAGAGTTCCATATATTTACCGATGAACTTATGTTTATAGTATATTACTTGTTACAAATTCTTAACATGTCATGATAGTTTGCAGTGAAAACCCTTCAACTGACTTAAGAGTATTATGTTGACTCATCACTCATTTTTCGATTGCCATATAAATGTAAATCTTCCTGCCATTATACATAAGCAAATACTGGTGCCATGTTTTATTCGAATTACATTAAGTATATTAACGGACCTAAAGAGACCAACATCTTATATTTCTCTTAATGAGCAACATATTGCCCCTTAAGTAGGTTGTCCTTAATTTTTCATTGGAAAATTCAGTGGTTTTTTTTTTTAATAGAAAGCAGGCATCCACATCTTTCATTAGATTTATTTTGAGGAATTTTTGTGATATGTGCAAATGGCTTTAAAAGCAAATAGCTTTTAAATTTGACTCTGTTTCCTTTCTAAAGCACCAAGAAATATGTTCTTTCACTTTTTTATTGAGTCCCAATCATGTTTATTTAGTAGTAATTTAATTATAAAAACATGCTTACAGATCCTTTCACTTTTTCTGCACATGAGAAGCATGACAAACGCTACTGCACCTTCTTTTTTCATTTCCAAATAATAATTTTTATTTTGTTTGCCCCTGGAAAACATGTTGAGAAGAGTGAAAATAATGCACAATATTCAGCTCTTCTTGCTTTTTTCTGAAATCCTGCCTGCCTGTTAGCACTGACCTTTGTCAGTTTGGTTAGAGGATTATGCTGATTTCATAAAACAATTTAGTGTATTTTTATTCTCTTTCAGTTTTCATGCAAAATGTCTACCCAAAATTTATGTTTGAACTTCCTTAAATATATGAGAAAATATCAATGGAAACAAGTTTTCACTCTAGAAGGATGTCTGTCGGTAGTGGTTTGACTAACGATATAAATTAAGTGATAAACTGTAATCCCAGCACTTACAAGGTTGAAAATAGGAGAATCACTATGAGTCCAATCTGTGCAGTGAAACCCTGTATACTCTGTACTTAAAAGAAAAAGAAAAATCCGAGTTGATGGTTGGAAAGATAATTCAGAAATTATGTTTTAAATTTTTTTTATCTATGTCTTCTGTATATGTATATATAAATCTCTACTATCCCTTTGATTTTCTCTGCAAGACTATGTTGAGATGTGAAACTTTTACTTAGGGAAAGAGCACTAGATGACTTAGTAATGGTCAGGTTTGCTTACTTTTAGCTTAGAGATATCTGAGTTAGGTTTCTTTTTTCCTTTCTAAAAAGAAAGAAAGAAGACTGAACGTCTGAAAAGAGATCAGAGCCCAGATAGTAAAGTAGATGAGAAAAGCTCTTGATTTATTTTGAAAAATCATTACCAATCATTGTTTTCATTGTGGCAAAACATCTGAAATTTAAATGAGGAAAGGCTTAACTTTTGAATTTTAAAGGTCTCTGTCCGCGATTGCACTGGTCACAGTTTGGCCTATGAGAAGGCAGAACACTATGGCAGAGGGATTGTGTGGCTGCTGACCTTATGGGAACAGATAAGCTATCAGAAAGCTAACTTTAGAATATATCTCCTCTTCCAAAACACATTCAGCTATGAATTCATAAACCATTTCATCCATTCATGAGACAGTAGTACTCACAATACAATTGCCTTGCTAAAGTGACCACTTCCAAACACTACACAAGTAGAGAATTTAAATCATGACAACAGCTAAAAATGTCAAGTGACTTCACTTCAATCCATTTCCTAGAGATTATGAACTTCCAGGAGCTCTTTAAGATGTTTCTAGTTAACATGTTTAGTAACTCTTGGTATCTAGGTTCACCTTGATCCATATTAACTTGTTTTAGTATTGAATTATTCCTCATATGATATAACCATTCTTTACTTCATAAACACAGTTTTAATCCTTTTCTTTCTTTTATTAGATACAGACACAGAAATTGATTAGAAATTGGTATATTAGAATGTATTTAATATGCATATGTTTAGCACTTGTTTTTCAATTTAAATCAAAAGCTTTTTCTGATTCATTTCACTATTCAGGCTTTGATGTCTTTCCAGATGTTCAGCTTACTTTTCTTTCTTCTTAGAAATGAGAGAAAAGCCTACTGTGCTGTGTTTGCAAAATTGTCGCATGATCTGTAAGTTACTTATTGATTAATATTGCCCTGGGCCAATAGTAAGGCCTCATGGAGAATTAGTATCATGAGAACCTCAGAAAGAGTTTATTGGCTTCTTAGGTCAATGTAGGTACTTCAGTATACCTAGTTTATTTTTACTTCCACATTCTACACTCGAGGTACAGACTAAAACTAGTCCTTTCCATGCCTCTTTTGCCCATCTGTGCTCCACCCTACTCAGGAGAGAACAGAGCAGTAAATATCCCAGAAACCCATAGTGATCTGGAAAGTGGCAGAAATGCAGGTTGATGAGGCCAATAGTGATAACCAAGTGAACGTTTGCATCTATTTTGATAACTATACTAGTTACTACTATTCATTCTTGTATTCATGCAGCAGACATATCAACTAACAGGATTCCTAGCACCCAAAACAAGGTCAGGTAGTGGAACTAGAAGGAACAATAAGGGGAAAAAGAAAAAAAAAACACTTCTAATATTATAATTGCTTAGCCAACTGCTGAGCAACTGTCATATGCTATCATGAATTAGAATTTTTATTTTTATATGCAGCATGTTATTATCTTCAAGACTTTCCTTTGCCTGTATTGATCCCATGATGTGATGTATAATTGTGATCTTTAATAACAAACCCAGTACAAATTAATTAGCTCTAGACAATCAAAGGCTGTATCATTTATGGAGATCTAGAGAAATATTTATGCTCAATAATTTTGACAACAGTTAGGTTTAACTAACTGCATTGCTTCACATTCTTTTTGTCCTGAAGCTATGAATACTTTTATCATACAAATGCATAGACAATTTGCCAATACACAAAGCAAATACCAAGTACTGAGTTCAACATAGGTACTCTTAAAAGCAATGACAAACATAGGCAAAATAATTAAGCACCTTATAGAAGTAGTTTTTGTTTTAACAAAACAGAGCATGCTAATATTTTCGTTTTTGCTTGAGTTATTCTTATACATATAATTGTATAGCTTTTAATAGTACCTAAGCAAGGCCACTTTTATTTCTGCCAGTAATATGTGATGAAAACCTTAGTTTGATATTGGTATGAAGATGATAGAATCTCCACACTAGCACAGGTTTGAAGTATCCTAACAACATCAGCCTCTTAATAAGCCCTAAGAATTTTTTAGGATAAAATATGTATATATTGTTGCTTGTTTTTTCCTTTAATAATGAACTATGCACCTCTGAGCACCTTTATGAGCAAACTACATACCTTTAGGCATTGCATCAGCGCACTGTATTAAAAATCCTGGGTCTAGAAATTCAGTTTATTTGTGTTCAATTTGTTCCTTTCATTATCTCCTTATGACACCTTTTAGGTATCTACGAATCAGCAGTATATGAATATTTTTATGACTTCTTTAAATAGAGGTTCAAATTTTTATGTTGAATAATTTCTTTAGTAATTGTTCTTCTTACAGTTTTCTGGGTTTTGGGCTAATAACTCCAATGACACAGACTAAATTCAATGAAATGGTAAGGCTTTCCCACAGCTGTGAATCCAACACTCATCACTACTTTTCCATTACTGCCCTGTAATGGACACTCAAAAATAATATTTTCTCATTTTATTGAAGCCATTGGTTGATTTTCACTTACATTTAATAGACAGATGTACAATTTGATTTTTTTAGTTTTTTGTTGAAAAAGGCAAGGTTAGAAAATAGTCTTGGGAATGGGTGACAGTTGGCAGCTTCTGCAAACAGCCACTGTGATGCCATAGCTGGCAACACTGCTTGATGCCGCCACTCCACAGATTTGCACTGGCTTGGGGCCAAGCTGCCTACTGGAATTCACAGAACCCATCTGGACAAACTCCCCTGACACTGACCTGAATGGAGTTCACAGCCTGGCAAGGCTTCTAGAATGTAGATATTTTGTTCCTTTTATCAAGGGCAGACATAGCACTGAGAAAAGAATTAAAAACTACATCTCTGTATTGACAGACAGTTTTCATCTTTTTTTATACATAATGGAAGAGGATACAGTCGAAGTTAAAGACAGAAAGAATGGAAAGATAACATACATGGAGGATAATTATATATATATATATATATACATATATATATATATATATATATTATGCTTATGTTTATTAAGAGACTTTTTTCTGCAGACTACTGTAAAAATTTAGGGTTTTAATGATAATTGTATTAGGAAAGGAGATATATACCTGAGGCAAAGATTAATGTTTTATGGCTTGAACATTATTCTTCATGGGTGATCATCAACCTTAGTGAGACTTTAAATGAAATGTTAGAAAATGTTTGTATTTTTCTTTCAGTGAAAAATAATATACTTTGTACTTTATTCTTGTGCCTTAAAGAATATAAGGAAATTCACAAACTTTTCTGAACCAAGCACTAGGAAACTCCCAAGCTCTCCAAACTCTAAAAGTCACTGTACCCTGTTGAGGGGCATCATCAGGTCTAGCACCCGCCATTACATCAAGACACAGGCAGAGGACAATCTTCTCACAAACAACCATATTTAGGTACAACCATTCCAGAATGTAGCAAAAGCTTGGGTCACTCCTATGTCATAACAATTGTCATTTCTTGACCTTAATCCCCAAAGCAGCCAGCATCAACTATGCGAAGTCTTAATAACAAGTGAATTAAAACGTATCATGGCCTGCAATATTAGTGATACATTTCTGATGCTTCATGGGTATTTAAGATCCGTTGTTGATTGCATCGAGGTTTTCTACTCACTGGAAATCAGATCACAGAAGTAGGGTCGATCTGAAACATTGCTGGTTATACTTACAAAGAAAAAAATGTAGCCGGGTGTGGTGGTGCAAGCCTGTAATCCCAGCACTCGGGAGGCTGAGCCAGGAGGATCGGTGAGAGTTCGAGGCCAGCCTGAGTTACCAAAGTGAGCTCAAGGCCAGCCTGAACTGCATAGCGAGACCCTGTCTCAACAAAAGAAAAAAAAAAAAATGCTTGAGACTGGTCGTGGTGGTACGCACCTGTAATCCCAGCTCTTGGCAGGCTGTAAATAGGCAGATCAGCACAAGTCAGATCTAGTAGTGAGACCTTGAACATTTTGTAGACTCTTCCTGAAAATATAAAAATAAAAGAAAAGAATTTAGTTTAGTTATTTAACTTATTCACCGTAAACTAAGTTCAAAGGACATTTGTTCCATTACATTTTGAAAGTTTGCCAAGTTCCATCCAAAATTGTGGTGTTAATATAAATCATATCCGGCATGGAAAAACAAGAGTCTCTTTCTTGGGAGGAAGAACTCTATTCTCAGCCTAATCTTTTTACTTGTTTCTGTGTTAGCTATACAGTCTTTAAGCTTGATTTTGGTGCTTGAATTAACTCTTAACCATGTGGGGTATTTTCTTTAATTGAGACTGCTCTGATTGTAACACTACACTATTTATTTATTTATTTATTTATTTATTTATTTATTTATTTATTTTTCATGGAACTGGAGATTGAACTCCGACCCTTGCTCTTGCCAGACAAGCGCTTACTCTATTGAGCTATCTCCCCAGCCCCCACTAAACTAAACTAAACTGAACTAAGCTAAGCTAAGCTAAGCTACCCTATGCTACAGTACACCATGCTACACTATGCTACACTAAACTAAACTAGACAACTAGGTTGAACATTTTCCCCTTTTCGGAAGTATTGTGGCTAACTGCTCTTAGGAAAAACAGTGTGAGGGCTCCACTGCGACATAGGCGGTGCCTTTTTGTTGTTGTTTCATAAAGAACTAATCTAAGGAGTCCCCTGTGGCAGTCAGGTTGGGGCTCAACAACTCTGACTCTCATCAGAAGGTGGACCTCGGGGTCTCAGAAAAAGAGCCTGGAACATTCATCCCTAGTTCCATCTGAGTGATCATTTGGCATCTGTCATTTTATGCATGAGAAAAAACAAATTTTATAAGAGAGTCAGGATTCAGAGACCAGCTATACAAACCAGAAAGAAAGGACAGCATAGAGTGCTCAGGGGAAGAAACCAAGTCCAGATATGGGAGGAGGTAGCTGGAGGAGGCTGCTGGAACAAACCGCCTTAGCCTGCTCAAGAAGGCTCTTCATAAGTCTAACATTTTTTCCATGGTTTTAAGATATGCTTCTACTTTATGTGAAATATTGACGCAAAGATTTGTGTGCTATTTTTTAGTACGATTTTTCAATTCCAAAAATGGCTGCTTTGAAGCATAAGAAGCCCACCAAGTTGAGTTTGGTGGTATAAGACAGTTAAAAATGTTCTGTGAGAGAGAAAGAGAAAAAGTAAGAGATTCAGATTTTTCATAGACAGTATGATAGATTTGAAAATAACTCTAGGTAAACATGAACGATTTCCCGTGGAAAAATAAATATTATTCACAGGGCAAAATAAAAACTGCCTGGGTCAGTGTACTTAAGATGGTGACTTGAGATGTTATAAAGAAATTAAAAATGCACTAACAACATTGTTAAGCTATAATATGCACTCACACAGTTCCTCCATTGATAGTATAAAAATCAGTGTTTTCTTGGATTGCTTATAGTATTGTGCAACATTAATAATAATCAAATTTAGAAAATTTTACTCAAAAGAAATTTTGTGAACATGTTGCTTTCTTTCCTCACACAAATGATCACTTACACAATCATACTCTACAAAATTACTTATTCTATACATCTAAAAATATTGTTCTTATGTGTTATTTCATATCCTTTGTCCAATATCTCTGCATATATTCCTCTCTCCTACCTACCCAAGCCTCCAGGAAACACTCTTTGAGTGTACTTCCACAGCATCAATATTTCTAGTTTCCACACAGGAGTGACAGTATTTTATTTTCACTTAATATGGTATTCTCCAGAATCATACACACTGTTGTACATGACAGGATTTACTTGTTTTTACAGGTGACTAGTATTCCTTCATGCATATATACCACATATTTTTCCATTCATCTGTTAAGGAATCCTTAGGTAGATCTTTTTTTTTTTTTTTTTTTGGTCTTGATTGTCATAAATGAGGGAACAAATATTGAACCGCATATATATCTTCATCATGCTCATTTTTCTTATTTTTGCTATATAACCAGTGATGGTGTTATTGAATCATACAGATAGTGCTACCTTTAATTTCTTAAAAAAAAAAAAAAAAAACTTCATAATGTTTCCCATGAAAGCTGTACTAATTTACATCCCACCAAAAGTGCATAAGAGCTCCTATTTTCTACTTATTTGCCATCATTTACTGTAGATTGTCTTTCTCATAAAAGCCATTGCTACTGTGGTGAGATAATGCTTTAAGGTGTTGCACTTTCTTCAGCGTCATGTTAAGCAATTTTTCATATCTCTGTAGATGTGTACTTTTCAAAAATGTCTGTGTAGACTTTTATACATGAGTCTTCCAAAAGTTCTGAGTATTGGGAGATCAGTGGTCTCTTTGTGGTGGGCAAGGGTAACATAAACAACAAGAACTAATTATAGATAACATCCTGCGCAAAAAAAAAAAGCTGTCTAACACACACACGCACATGCACGCATGAGTGTTTCTGCTAAGAAATATACTAAAGACAAAGATAGAAAGTGTGGAGACTGTTGGCAGTGAGGTGGAAACAACGGGATGGAATTCCAGGTGAAATACTCCTCGGAGAGTCCTTCATTTAAGCCTTTCCCCACTGGTACCTCATACACTACAAAATAAATTCACATAGACATAAATATCCTTTGCTTGATTTTGTTTTATGAATTACTAGTGATAAATACACCGAAAGTATTATAATACATCAGTAGATTTGTTGGACCTTAACATTCATGCACTGCACTGACTTCCATGTAAGAGCAGACCTTATCCTTAGAAACCAACTGAGAATATAATAAAAATTTTTAAAAGCCAATCTCACCCTATTTGTATGTGTATTACACTATTAAAGTTAATAACTGTTAAAGGTTTTGTTTCCTTGTTTCACATATTAAGAGCTAAGGAATATGTGCTGTTAAGAATTGAGTAAATAACTCCACAAAATGAGCTATGGAACAACTTACCTATGACAAGACATGTATAAAATTTTACTGTCTGGGCAGATTGCCTTGGAAGACCAACTGTGGGATAATTTGCTCTTTCTAATCCTAACCATGTAATTACATTAGTACAGGAAATTTGTTTAGAAATGTTGAATTTCAAAAATGCATTTTACATGAAATGTGTTGAAATTGTGTTGAAGGGGATACATGAGTCATATGTGAGTTAATTTATTTGCCAATTTGATTGAGCTAAAGGTTTCCTAGACATTTGGATAATCATTGTTTTAGGTGTGCTTTTGAATGAGATTAAATTAGAATTTGTAAACTGAATAAAGCAGATTGATGAGGGTGTTCCTCATGCAATCTAATGAAGTATTTAGTAAAATTAAATGGTGCAATGAGAATTCTCTCTAACTCTTCCAGTCTGTCTTTGAGCTGGGATATCGTTCCTCTTTTTCCTTTGGACTTGGACTTGCACTGCAATTTACAACATGACCTCTCTTGGTTCTCTGACCTTAAAACTATGATTATAATTTATTGTATCATCTTGGCTGTGTCTTCAATGTGCTATCTACTATCTCAAGAGACTGCTCAGCCTCCAGTATAATGTGAGCTAATACATTATAATGTATTCTCTTTCATCCTCTCTGTATCTATATCTCGCTATTTATGTGAGTTCCATTTTTCTGACTGATCCAATATCATTTTGAATCAAAATATAGCCATATTTAAGAAAAAATGCAAAAAGTAAATGGAAAAAAGGCAAACACAAACTAACCCCCTCAAAACAATAAAATGAAACTACCCAAATTAATTAGAATTTAAAGATTATCTGTCATTTCACAAACTAATTAAATTGTAATATAAAAGTAAAGTTATATATATATATATGTATATATATATATATATATATATATATATTTAAAATTACTGCATATGACATATGTAGTGATATGAGTCAGAATTTTACTGTCCCAAGGAATCAAGGAACAAAGAACAGAAGCTCAGGAAACTGACCCCTTGGAATTCCCGCAAGCTGCAGACCAGGTAACAGGTTGCTGGAGGCAGAGCCCTGTTTGTTCTTTATTCCTTTACCTAGGAAGTTACCAACTAACGATACGTAAACTTACAGTTTGGTGAATGCTGGAAAGCTATGTAAATAACAGCTTGCTTAAACCAAGCTAGTTATACACATTTCTTAGCCTGTTAATAGCCCTCAATAAATGCAAGAATTTTCTGTGACTTAGGGCTCACTTCGAGTGGGACTAAACTCAGTAAGACCTCTGAGGCTATATTAATCTAGTCTTTCTGTTGTTTCTTTCTGCTCTGATTGATAATGTATAACAACATAAAAAGGTAAAAAAATCAATAATTTTGTCAAAAATTAATATAAAATCTGCCTGAAATAAAGATTGTTCACATAGAATTGACATCTATTTAACTTCTTGTCAAATGCTGAAAAACAAAATAAAAATTTAAGAAAAGCTTGACAGTCTTTTATTTATTTATTTATTTTTGTTATGGTTACTCTGGCACTCTATCCTCCCAAACTTTTCCCTTAATCTCAGCAAAACATGTTTATCTCACTTTTCATTATTAACAATTAGCTGTTAGATAGATAAATTTCCTAATACATATGAAATATTAGTTAATCTTAGTTTCTTACAATGATACAATGAACACAAATTATCTTGCAATTGATAAAATTATTTCAGACAACAAAAATTCTCAGTGATACAATCCTTCAGATGTGACCACCAGATTATAATGTTTCAGAATTTGTGCATTGTATAGATTCCTGCACTGATTCAAGGTTAGGCTAAATATGGGGTTACATGGTATTCTTATTTCACTTTCCTAAAGAAAACAAGCAAATAAACTGTCACCATATTTTTGGGGTGCTAGGCTTTTCTTCTGAAGTTTCTAGCTTTTTCTCTCTCAAACAGAGATCGAAGCAAGCACAAATGATACTCAAAGTTTATTTAAATTACAAAGCAAATAGGCTCTGCTCATTGAAGTTGGGCCAAGTAAAAGTATGAAAGGAAGTACAACCTACAATGTGAGCACAGGCCATCCACACAAGAGGGAACACAGTGGACCAAAACTCAAGGGGTATTATCGCTTTTGTGTCATCCCCTCCTCAGGCTGATGTCCAGTGTAGGTCAGCCAAAGAAACTCTACTTAAATTTTGCAAAGTCCACCATAAAATTTGAGAACCGTTCTTTGTGTCGTGGATTATATATACGTGTGTGTGTGTGTGTGTGTGTGTGTGTGTGTGTGTGTGTGTGTCCTGGATTCTGTAATGAACAAGCCACACCTATTTCCCTATCAGTTTTGCCAAACCCTAATCTCCTTTCTCAAGACCACAACACTCTTTGCAAACCTTTTCCTCATGTCAGTATTACCATGTGTACCTGGCTCCTATTTCTGGAAAGAGTGAAATCTGAAGTTTAAGACAAAAGTAAGAGTTTAGGAGAATTTTTATTGGAAATAAGAAAAAAAAAAGAAAACAGAAAAACAGCTCCTGCATTTCCAGAAAGGATCCCAAGTAGACTGCTACTGTGGGCCCTCAATCAAGACCCACAAATTGTTTCATCACTTGTTGGACAGCCATTAATGGTGGCTCTGTGGAGTTACAAAAAATAACCAGTTGAAACTCATACTCAATAACTCAGTTCTTTCTCAAAGCATTTCCAAAATACTGAGATCTTGAAAAAGATGAGTGATTTTGTATTATAATTTCCTCAGAGCACAGGAACTTGAAAGGAAGAGCATGCTGTATCTCTTGATGCTTAAGGAAGCCTAAGAAAGTTAATTCTTGGTCCAAAGTTCGAGTTCACTATTCTTCTTTAAATTCTACTTAGTGTTACTGGGTACTTTATCTGAGGCCCCTCCCCTAGTTAGCAGTCTTAATTTCTCCATTAGGTCTGTCAGACTTCACTCTTACTGATTAATCGGTATTTGAAACACTGGTGTTTGACTGACCAGACCTAAAATACACATTCCTTTTTGAAAATAGACCTAGAATGAACTCTGCCCAATATATATCTACCAAATGAAATGAAAAGCAGAATTAAATGAGATGTGCATGCTTGGGTATTAGTGGAAAAAAGTAGATTTTCACAATAATAAGCAAATGTAACATGGTTACAATACATAACCAACTAACATAGAAATATAAACAAGAACAAAAAGAAAGATATCCTTTCCATAAAAGTACAAAAATAAAATAATTATGAGTGGATAGGAAGAATTTTAATAGTTGAGTAATATATGATACTAAATGAAATGCTGTAATTTTTAAAATATCTGAATTTATGCAACACACATAAAAATTCAGAAATATTAAATATCAGTGTCATAAAAGAAGATGAAAACAATGGTCTGAATTCTCTAAGATCAGGAAGCAGATCAGGCAGGTGGGTACCATGAAAGCTAGAACCCAAAGTCTTGTACAATATACCCTTCTCTGTACTAGGATTATCTTAATATTTTTGCATTGCTGAGACAAAATGTTGGATGCTCAAATTTAAGGGAAAAAATATTTGTTTAGGTCACAGTTTACAGAGGTTTCAGTCCATAATAGGCTGATTACAATGTAGCAGGGTGGCACATGGCAAAGAGGCTGTAGTTCCTAGTGCTAGGAGGCACGGAGAGCAATAAGAGAAGAGAGAGGGCAAGCCTCTTTCTCTCCCTTCTCTTATATGCAGGGTAATTGAACTAAGGCAGGTGTAACACTCACACCCTTAAGCTTAGCCTTAGATCAAGAATGAATTACAAAACCTAGGTTCAATCACCTGTGAAAAGTCCACCCCATTACACACAAGGCTTTGGGGGAATACTAAAACACAAATCATGACAACAACTAAGTTAACTTATACGAGTCCAATGTAGGTATAGGGGTCTCTCAGCAGGAAAAGTACAATAAGGTTTTTGATAATTTTTATTAAAAAATAATAGAAAATAATATTTAAAGTGATGTTTAGGCTGGGTATGGTAGCACATGCCTGTAATCCCAGCACTTAGGAAGCTGAGGAAGGAGGGTTGGTGCAAGTGTGAGACCAGCTTGGGCTACAAAAGTGAGATCAAGGCCAGCCTGAACTGCATAGCAAGACCTTCTCTCAAAAAGAAAAAAAAAAAAAAAAAAAGGTTTTTCGGGCTAGGGAGATAGCTCAGCAGAGTAAGTGCTTGCCTGACAAGCAAAAAGTCCTGTGTTCAATCCCTGATATTGCCAATAAATAAATAAATAAAGAAAGAAAGAAAGAAAGAAAGTAGCATTTGCCTCTGCAATTATATTTGAGTGATTAGAAATTAAGGCAAAGAAACAGAAAAATCAGGCTTACAAAGACAATAGGTAGGGCAATTAGCACAAGAATTTACTACAGGATGAGCTGACTGACAAACCAAGGAGGAAGTCAGAGTATAGGAAATCAGACTGCCTGTGCCTCCCTTCTATAAAATACCAAAGAATAAAAGGGTTGGGACATAGAATAACAGAAAAATTTTATTTAGTATAGGGAAATGTGTGTAGATACACACACACACACACACACACAAACACACGTATTTTCACTGTGGCTGACGCTACCTTATTTCACTATACACACAACCTCCTCACTTAATCACTAACTCTAAGCTGCCTTTCTACAAGTCTCCCCCATTCACAAGTTCCAAATGGGGTGATAAGGAGTCTAAGGAAGCCCTGCTCCTAAAAAACATATGCACACTGGTAAAGGTTTCCCTTTGAGTTTTTGAGATGCAAGACCTACTCTAAAGACAATCCAGAGAACCAATCAGGCTGTGACAAGCTCCAGAAAGGGATCCTCAGGAGTCCAAATAACCAGGAAACTCAGAACTATCCATTTGACCCCTTTTCCTCTCTCCAGGCTGCTCTGTCATCTTTTCTTCCCCTCCTTATAAATAAATCATCTTCCTTTTTAAAGCATTCTCCCTTTAACTGGTTATTGTTGCTGTGTTTTTAATTGCAAGTAGATGCCTATCGTGATGAAACTCAACCATCTCATTTAAACTCAATGCCAAAATAGGATAACATACATCAAAACTATTTCACAGTCTAGGTACTTCTGTGAAGCTTTAGAAATAGCTTAGAATATTCCTTCAAAAAAGAAAAAGCAAAAATATTATTAGCTCATTCTCCTACATCCGATACTTTAAAAACTAATCAATTCATCATGAAATAATATCATGGAAAGTTGTTTTGTTTTGTTTTAGTTCTCTTGCCAGCATCCTGACTAGCTTAAGTGTTACCTAGCAGATTAGTAGAACACACTTGTGGGTGTGTCTGAGTGAGTCATGGAGGTGTGAGCTTGGGTGCTATGTCTGTCCCTTGCTTCTTCCTTTCTGGTACAACTTCTACACTCTCCTTCCTGGCTGTGGTTTTGCTCTGTTGAGCCTTTCTCTCATGATATTCTTTGCTCGAAGTCTACTAACCCTGAGCCAAATCAAAACTTTTCTCTTTTGACTTGTGTATATGGGGAATTATTTCCCAGCCATGAAAAACTGGGTGATCCATATGTCCTTTCTTCATACATAGATGAGAAAACTTTTATTCAGTCAAGAAAATAAGCACTGACAAATAAGTGAAACACATAGATTTTGAAGATAAAAAAGAAAGGGCTCCATATCTATTTCTTAAGTAAATATGATTTTGCTTTGGTGGTCATGACAAAAGATGATATATTCCATAGCTTACATCACAGAAACATATTGCGACACAGATCTAAAAGTCAGAAATCTAATAATGGGAAACTGGCAATTGTCTTTCTCTCTCTCCCTCTCTCATTTCCCTGAGGGTGATGAGAGAATATCTGCTCATGAATCCTTCTTTATTTCTGCTTCCTGGCTGACAAGCTCTGAGCTTCCCTGCTTGCACAACCAACACTCAGATCTCTGCCTTCCTGATCACTATGTTAACCTCCTTGTATACATTTGTGGGCTGACTCTTCATAGCATACAGTATTAGATTAGAGAGCATACTTTTCTCGCATAATCTCATCAGATTAACTAATAATATCTGTAGCAACCCTGTTTTCAATACCTTCTTGAAAAGAACACTTGAGGAAACAATTTAACTCCTAACAGTAACATTCAGTTAGTTCCTTAAATTTTGCTTATCACAAGGGCTGGAGAGATAGCTCAGTAAAATAAGCACCTGTTTGGCAAGTGCAAAGTTCAATCCCTAGTACTGAAAAAAAATTGCTTATCACATTCAATATATTTAAGACACACGGTTAGTCTAAAAATGTAGTGTGTGTCCTCGCCATTTGAACATGAATATTTTACATAACATGGTCTTGTGTTCTCAAACTCCCTTCCCTTGATTTCTAATAACAGAAATCTGAGGGCCATATAGTATATGTCTCAAACAACAAAGACAGTAATAAAAAGAAAAAAAAAATCTGCTTTCTGACTCACCACAGATAATGGGGTCAAAGAGTAAGATAAAACACTGTTCTATTTGCCATTAAATAAACATTTGTCTCAAGCTTCCATCTGAGAAAGATATATGAACAGTTTATTGTTCTGCATGATATTGGAATTTCCCAGGCAACTTAAGTAAATTACTGAAGGAGTTATTTTAAATAGAACACTTCAAATCTTTGAATGTGATCACTCATTTTGATTGTTGTTTGCTATTTTGTTAGAAACAGGAATTATTTAAAAATAACATGAATTTAAGAAATGCCTTTAAGAACATATAACTGAAAAGAATGAAGCCATGGATATACTAATGATGACTTTTAGCTGCAAATTTATTCACACACAAACAAAACTCTCTTTCAGTTACCAATGCTGAGAGTTCTAAATGGTCAAACAGGAAAAACTCACCAAAATAATTACAGTAAATAAACCAGTATTGGTTTATAATGTAAAATATAGAATAAATATTTAAAAACCTACACTGATCCAAAGGTCAAAATAATTTTAAAAAATAGATGTAATTATACAGTAATGCTATCTAGGAAAATTCTAAATAAAAATGGAGGTATTCTAGCTTTTTCACATTACTACAGGTTTGAAATCCAACACAAGTCTCATCAGAAAAAGCATCTAGATACGCGAGGGATGCATTCCATTTTAAAAGGTCTATGGTTGATTCAACCTAGCAACCAGGCCTGGTGTGTGAGCTAGACCACCTTGGGCCAACCAGAAACTCATGTGACCCAGCAACAAAGCCTCTCATGTGAGTGGCACTTCATCCATCAGACAGGCCCAGTGTGGAAAACTGCCGCAGAACTCCCTGCAGAGAGACTAGAGACAAGACCCACCCAGCTGGATCAACGATCAGAACATCTTCCAGAGTGGCACAACAGGTTCATTTCCAAGGTCTGGTGCAGGAAGAAGTGGAACTCAGCAGACAGATTCAAGCCATACCCATCTGGAAGAGATTGAACTTGGTGAATCCAGATGGGGCAGTAAGGTAAGAACTCTACTAAACCTCTACACAAAAGATCAGAAGGCAGGGCTATACGAAATGACAAAGAGAAGGAGCAAAATGCTCTCTCAGGTCCCACGCTCAGCCAGAACAAAGACAGGAGGCAACAGCATAAAAGGAATTGGAAATTACACACCTGAAATCTCTAAAATAATAGCATCCGAAGTAAAGAAACAGCTGCAGAAAAGTATAGAGTAAATCAAATCAGAAATAATTTCTGAAGAAAAAAAATAAAGAATAACTAAAATAAAAGTACTAAGTGCTTCTAAAGAATACACTGATAGAAAATAGAGGAGAATAGAAAAATGATGGAATCCTTGACTGGGCAAGACAGGAAAGTAATAGAATGTATGAAGCAGATTCAAAGTGCTGTATGGAACTTAAAACCACGATCACAAGCTGCCAAAACCATTTCGATGAAAGTGAAAATAGACTTTCAGACCTTAAAGACACCATTTCAGCTATTGAAAAAGTAAGAAAAGATCTCTTAAAAACAACTAAGATGGTGATGGCTCACGCCTGTAATCCCAGCACTCAGAAGGCTGAGGCAGGAGGATTGATGCGAGTTCGAGACCAGCCTGGGCTACAAAAGTAAGCTCAAGGCCAGCCTTAACTGCACAGCAAGACCCTGTCTCAAAATAGACAAAAAGAAAAAAAACTAAGATGCAAGAAAGAATAATTCAACATCTGCAAGACGATGTAAAGATGAACATAGTAAGACAAAAAGGCATTAATGGGAAAAAAGGAGTCTGTAAAAATGATATAAAAAGAATAGGGCAAGAAGTAGTAGCAGCAAACTTCCCAAGTATGGGGAAATAATTTGACATTCAGTTAAGCGAAGCATATAGAACTGCAAATGACATCAATCCAATTAAAGCCACACCCAGACATATAATAATCAAGATCCCAGAAATTCAGCACAGAAACAGTATATTAAAACTGCTAGAGAAAAGAAACAGATAACATTTAAAGGAAAACCCATTAGAATAATGATAGATTTCTATTTACAAACCATTAAGTCAAAAAGAGCATGGAACAAAGTACTTCAAGTCTTGAAAGAAAACAAATTCCATCCCAGACTGCTATATCCTGCAAAACTCTCTTTCAAGTTCAGTGGAGAAGTGAAACACTTCTAGGACAAAGAATAACTAAAAATTTCATGATGACAAAGCCAACCCTGCATAGTTTACTAAAAGATATTCTAGAGAAGGATCGAAATGACCACAACTCCATGAAGAAGAATGGAAAGAACCCACCGAGCAGGGCAAACAATTAAACACAGGATAAAGAGATATGCAAAAGCAGTCTTTCAACTATTCTTTCACATACAGCAACAGAATATGTCCATCAACATGTTCTATAAATGGACTTCTCCTGCGTTCTGTGGGTCATGATTCCGTCTGGGTCTACAGGGTGAACATCAAGGAAATAGCCGTAGTTCAGTCCCACAAGGGCCACCAGTAAGTGTTATGGACACTGTCCATGTCTACAACATACTAGAACTCTGTGCAGTATTCTATCCCTAAAGTGTTAGAAGTTCTAGTCATATGTTTGCTATTCTAGTATTTATGTTATGTTGTATTCCTAATAATTCTGTACTACCATGAAAACTTTTTCTTAGTTGATATATTTGTATATATTAACCTATTCAAACTATGTGAGTACTCTGAATTGACTACAAATTTGTACATATGATACACAACATTCTGGTCTCTAAGTTAGACTCATGATTGGATCTGAATTTTGGAATATTGTTTTGAAATATTTGATTTAGTTTTAATTAATATTTAATGAATTTTCTAAATATTGTTTAAATATACTTTTTGTTTTATAATTCATATTGTGTCTTTAATTACAATCTACTTGTAAGGCATGGTATGCTATTTTCTCCTAGTATTAAAAAATTTAAAAAGAAAAAGAAAAAAATATATGTGTATACATCTACAAGAGAGTTAGGACAGATGTACAGCTACTTTGTCTTAGTTCACTGAGAACAAAAATTTGTACTAATATTTTTAGACAAGATATCAGGCCTGTGTCTTGTCCTCTAAATAACTACTTTGAAGAAAACAACATGCATGGTATTAATTATTTTAACCATCATACTGACTTATTTTGAAACTGTTTCATTGTTGTTTTATCTTTTTTTCTCATTAAAATGAATAAAAACATCTAACTTAAAAAAATAAAAAAGCTCAAATGTCAATCTTGTTTTCTAACCTTTCCAAGCTTCAAGAACTGTTCCATACATCTTGGGGTCCTGCGACCTTTCTCTATATTCAGAGGACAAAAACGGCATCTCATGATTTTACCCTAAATTCAACATTTGAGCTTCATATTTTTTCTGCTTAATATTTCTTCAGGAAACAATTTGATCAAATTAATGAGTAACTTCATAAACTATATGTCCAAGGCCACTGATTATCCCTGACCACTGATTATCTATCAGACACCCAGACCAAACAAATAGGCCCTGAGAAAAGCACTACAACAGATTATTTCAAAGCAAAAGTATTTGCTGGCCCTCAGTGATCACTGATCCTATTAATTAAAAAATTAGCAAAAACCAAAAAAATTACAACATAAATATATATATATATATATATATATATGAAATATTTCTAGAATATATTTCTAGAATATATTTCTAGAATATATGTCTAGAACATCTCATATGTATAGGGCTACAAATTATAGTTGCTAAGATGATACACATTAATTTTCCACTCTTATGTTTTCCATAATTCTTTTATAGTACTCTCTACACTGTCAAAAAGCTTACTAAAAACTATTTCAGATAAATTTATAACAAAAAGAATGACTTCTGAAAGAGTTTTTTTTTTTTTTAACTACACTGGTTCTAGAAGGTGTTGGATATTTCTGAGACATGTGATTTCTCTATGTCACAGTTACAAATACAAATTCTTGGAGATACATTATGATTTACACCTGTGCTCTAAACTGCTAACAGGTATTGAAGTTGATTCAAAGAGTCCTTGAGAAGTCTCTGCCTAGGAAAATCCTCAACATGATTCATCTGTTGGGGAAAACTTACTACATGCAATAATGTGCAGAAATGTGAGCTCTCCCCCCCTGAAAGTCATCAGTAATAACTATGTTTCTAAGGGCAGGTGAGATAGTTCACTGGCCTAAGCACCTGCTAGGCAAATTCCCAGGCCAGGGTTTAATCCCTGGCATCACATGTTGCTCAGGGCTGGCCCTGCTGAGCCAGCAACTGAGTCTGTGCATGCAGGTGCATGCCTGTAACCCCAATGCTGTACAGGCTGAAAACAGGAGGTTTTATTCTTTTTTGTTGTTGCCAAGGACGGAACCCAGGGCTTCTAGCTCACTAGGCAAACATTCTACCACTGAGCCAAATCCCCAACCCTTGGAGGCTGAAAACAGGAGCATCGCTATGTGTCAAGGCTGCATAGTGAGAGCCTGTACAAAATGCAAATAATAATAAATAATAAATAATAATAATAATAATGGTTCTATGTGTGTGTGATGTTTTCAATATATATGTATGACCTATACATATTTATCTAGCTTTATAACTAGACAACATATTTTCAATATTATCCTATGTTTGACTGGATGTAGTATTGCAAACTTGTACCATCACCATAGCTTTATTTTGTCTTGAATGATTTCTACATCACTGGCATTTAGAAGGCATAATCACTCCTTCATTTATATTCTATAAATAAAAAAGAGAGCTGTTCAAATTGGAGAGAACACCAAACTCCACTCAACACTGGCTGTTATTTTTAAAAAATTAGTCCTGCTTGATATTTGCCTCTCCAAACAAAGCACCTCTTTTCCTTCCTGAGAGTCCTTAGCTTTTCTAAGGTAACTAACTTTTTAATTTCTGTTACTCATAATTAGAAACGTGTGTATGGGTTTCTTTCCTTTTCCTTTATGTCTGTAGCTCCCTGTTTGTTTAATCACAGTGTGTTTTGTTTAATATTTCAGTGCTGTTTATCGAGGCCCCTTAATTTGATTGTTTCCCTTTGTATTTGTCTTCAGCAGGTGTTTCTTGATAGAGCACATTTCTCACATGATAAAATTAAAGGTCTAATTAATGCCTTTAAGGACGTCAGTGCACAATTCAGCACCTAATTTTCTGCAGGGGGCATATTTAGGTGTTTAACTAGGTGGAACTCTGTGTGGAAGATTTCATTTGCATGCAAAGACCCTTTTATTTCTTCCTGCACACTTCAATTCAGAGACAAAGAACATGTTCACATTACTTGTTATTCACTTTTCTAGCAAGTAGAGGAATAGAGAAAATAAATATATCTTAGCCACATTTCATCAGGGCAAAAACAAAAATCCTGCTAGACAAGGTACTGAAATATGAGGTCCATTTCTTTGGACGCAGGAGGATAAGGAGGATAACGTGCAGCATTTAAAAATGGCGGACGGAGGAGGGAAGCAGAGGCCCAGCATGAAAAATGAATGCTTTGAAAATTCACATCTGAGATGTAGAGAATCTTAAGAAAAATATGGCACAACTTCAAGCACAGAAAGGAAAGTTAAATCACCAGCCGGCAATGGCTGGCAGGGAGCTGGCCAGGAAACAAAACCCATTGATCTATCTTAAGGCTACAAGGACTGGGAAGGTGACCATCTGTATAAATTCTGGGACAATGCTCTAATCTCATTTCATTTCACTTTCAATCTATTTTGGAGCACAAATATTATGGATATCTCAGATAATACCACTAATAAAATGTTTGCCACATTATTAAATCAAATCTATTAAAAATTGCATTTGCTTAAAGTATCCTCAGAATACAGTCTGTCAGAGACAGGAATAAAATAGTAGCTCTAATTTTACTTCTCCATAAAATCATAATTTTTAGCAGCCCTTCGCATTTGAAATGGACAACAGGTATTTCCTTTACATTTGCAAAATGTTGTTGTGTGTCAAAGGGAAAGTTGCTTTGAATGGAGTTGAATGTGTAGAGACTTGAATCGAAGGCGTCCGGATGTTAGTCCGGATGTAGGCCCATACTAAGTCTGAATTCAATTGAGCTAAAACCCAAGTCTGGAGAGTTTCTAGGGAAAAGTATTGGCGTACTAAAGTCTATCTGTATGTCCTAACTGGCTATGCCACAGAAAGGAAAACGAAGTTTCCTTTTCTCTTTGCGAGAGTAATTTTTAACTAGGCATTCTACTTCTCTGGAGATCCCATTCACTACAGCAACTACATGACTCTTTCCTAGATGACTCTTGTTTTGGAAAGTTGGCTCCATAATCCTTGAAAACACTGTCCTAGACTAACTCTGGAAAGAAGATTTTAAAAGAGTTCTGTCTCACAAGGACAGGGAAAGGATGTTTAACTACAGGTTGTCTCTAGTGAATGTTAGAAGTAAGAAAGGACCAAGGGAAGAATGTACAGCCAGTCATGTTCCAGGGTGGGGTTTCATGCTTTTGTTCGTGCTTTGCATTGTTTGAGAGGTGCTGGAGATGGAATCAGGGCCTCATACCAGGCAAATGTGTTAATGCTAAATTTATTCCCAATACTGTAAAAAAAATAAATGGAATTAAATAAAGTTTAGTCAAGCTACCGGGAACTTAAAGACGTTTTTTTGATTACGTAGACAATATAACGTTTAAAGAAAACCATTAGCCTCACTCTTGCAAAATTTATTATTGTCCTTACATTTTTGCCTAGCAAGAAATTCTAGAGTCCCAGCTTTTTAATTTTCATTGTTGAAATAACAGTTTTCTCTAGGATATTCATTCATAGTCATTTATTGTATGAAATTATGTAAATACTATGTCACATGGGGTAAAGCAGATAATAAATCAAGAATTAAATATTAAAAGGAAAATAACAGTAATTAGAATTATGAAATAATGTAAGCAGCAGCATTTTATACACTCGATTCCTCTGTCATACGTGCATACCCATACATTAGTTCACATTTGCACACACAAAATCTAATATTTAGAAGCTCATGATGAGAACATCCACTTAAAATGTGTATGGTAGATGGGATGAATTATACAAGTCATGAGTTCCAGTAGTAAAATACAATATGCATTTTTCAAAAATTATTTAGAATTTCAAGGCTGGCTTGGTAGTGAATGCCTACAACCCCAGCACTTAGGGAGCGGCGGCAGGGGCTTAACGCCAGCCTAGTTTAAACAGGGAGCTTAAAATAATCATAAACTTTGAAACCTCACCTCAAAACAAAACCAAAAATTACTGGCAGTTTCAAGATAATAGTGGTGCTGTAAATCAATGCATCAATAGTGTTTAGAAAAGTCATCATATCTGCATCTTGTACCTGAACAACTGCTATGAAGACAACAATATGCATTGTATCAATTATTGTGGCTGTCCTACTAATGTGCTTTGAAACAGTCTCAATGCTATTTCTTTTTAAAAGTAATAAAAATAAGAACACTTTTAAAAAGTCAAGTATAGGGCCTTCTATACAAGGGAGAGCACAGATCTTATGCATATAGAGCAAGGTTTCCTCAAAAGCTAAATTTTCCTTAAGAATACATTTATAGGGGCCTGAAATATAGCACAGTAGCACAAGTGTCTGCCTGACAAGTGTAAGTTCACGAGTTCAATTACTGGATATATATATATATATATATATATGGCACTAAATACATGGTCTACAGGGTCTTACTACATAGATCAGACTCAGTTATTCAACTGTTTCAGCATCCCAAGCACTGGGATTACAGGCACACTCCACCATGCCCAGTCTCAATCGCTATCTCAGAGCACCCCGGGGCAAGGTCAGTGTGGCATGCCAATCAAACCCTGGTCACTGCGTCTGCCTAAGCAGGCACTTTGGTCCACTGAGCTACCTGGCCTATCCTCCCTTCTCACATATGACTTCCTTTCCCCTGACATCTCTTAACAGCAAGTTGCTTTGTTTTGCTATGAATGTTAATACTTTGCTTCTTCTTTATTTTGTTAGATGACATTTGAAAACAGAGTAGAGATCTTACAAAACTACGGTTTCTATGGGGTAATCTTTGAGAAATGCATTATTATGATTTAGAGGTAAAAATGTTCCCCAAGTCCCCTGCATATGTGAAGGTTCCTGTTCTCACCTTCACTTCTAACTTACCTCTTAGTTCGACAAATAACCACATTATCATTGTGAACACATCTTTCTGGAGTTTTAAGCAAATATAAACATACACAAGTTATGGCATTTTGGTGATTTTCAGTATCTTGCTTTTGTAATATAAAAAAATGAACTTACAATTGAATTGTTTTATGTGTGAATGCATGTTTGTAGAATAAATTTTATAGTTTCTAGAGTCTTTTTCTCTATCTTGTTCTTTTTCATTTAGACTTAATTCATGAAACAATTTTTTGTTTTCTATAGTTTTCAAAATGCTACACTTTTACTTTCCTTCTATGAAGCCATGCCTCCCACCAGGGCTTGCATTTCTCTTTTGAGTATCGATTTTTTAAACATTATTTCACTGAAGTTAAGACTTTTTAACATTCATATTGAAATATCTGACCCATGCATCTGTATGGCTTTCAAATATTCTTCTACTGAATTTTAGTTTTATTTATGAATATTTGAGCATTCTTACAGTTTTCTTATATTACCTTTTCATGGAAATTACATTTATTCTTTTATAAACATTTAAATTAGTATATTTTTCCCATATTGTGTAAGAATATAAGGTACCATTGAGGAACGGAGAGACTGTGGACTTAGTTGGCTTTCTCTTTCCAAACCTTCCTCAAACAGAAGGCTCCTTTGTGTGACCACACCAGTTTATCTGGTGCAGGTGGTCCGCAACAGATTGGGAAACTTTCCATTCATAATTGTAAACTATTTCAATCCCTGGGATAAAGCAGAGAAGGACCTCTTGTATGACTTCTATCGAGATGTTTCCCTAAAGCCTTGGGGGTTCATAAGAGGGACTTTTCAAAGTGGCTAGACTTCAAGTATGTGAATTTGGATTTAGAATACTTGATAACTAAATTAGTCGAATGAATGGTTCAGCACAGTTCTGCCTGTGGATAATTGGAAGACCCACATTAGGTGTCCGTGGCACCAACCTGTACACTTGTAGTTTGGATATGATGAAAGGAAAAGGGCTATGTGCTGCTTCATGGACTGTTTGCTACTCTGCAGCATCCCACTCCTGTGCTGCTCTAAATTGGAGCTCAGCAAATACAAACTGAAACCCCTAAAGCTGTGAGCTGATGTAAGCTTTGCCTCCATTAAATCATTGATGTCAGTTGTTCAAGTAGCACAAAAATAACTAAGATTCCCCCTTTAACAGTGCTACCATACTTGGAAAGCAATTTTTTTTTCAGCTATGAGTCAAATCTTACCCTGAAAAGATTTTTTACCTCAAGTTTTTTCATCATTTTTTCCCAGAATGGAACATTCCTAGGGGTCCAGTGGAGCTCTGGTAGAAGGACAGCAGAGCAGAGTTGAGAGGCCAGGGGAGCTCGGGCGAGCAGCCGACCAGTGCAGTGCTGCAGTTCTTGGGGGAGGGCTGAGGCTTATGGCTGCGCCTGAGGAGTTGAGGCATGCTGCTAGGGCCAGCAGTGCCCAGACTGAGACCCAAGCCTACAGGAAGACCTTCCAGGTGAGGAGGCAGCAGAGATCACCTAGGTGAACTAGTATGCCTGGAAGACTCTAGATACCTGAAGAGGAGGTGTCCAGACAGAGCTCAGTGGGGACTAGTTTGCATACAAACTGGCAATTTATAATCTGATTTGTTATATAGTTTTAGTATTGCACCAATGGCCTAAAATACACAACTATTAGTTACCAAATTTTGTTAACTTCTAAGTCTTGCTTTTATTAGTATTTCTAATGTTCTGCTGAAATTGGAATACTATATCTGCTTTAATCACATGTTCCCCCTTGGGTAATAATATCAGGGATTGCTTGGGTAACAAACTCATCAGAGTCCTATACTGAAGGTCAGAGGACAGGGCCAAATGAAAGCCAGAACCACATTCTCAATTGGGAAGGCAAAACCTTGGAAAACAACTACGCAAGAATCTTGGACACAGAAGAGATACCTAAAAAACAGATCCATTGAAGAGATGTTCTTATTTGAGTGATACAACTAATCATAAGTAAACCTTAAGCAGTTATTACAGAAATCAAAATTGAGAGTTCCCTCTAAACTACAAAGTGAGCCGGGCGTGGTGGCGCATGCCTGTAATCCCAGCGCTTGGGAGGCTGAGGCAGGAGGATCGATGCGAGTTCGAGACCAGCCTGGGCTACAAAAGTGAGCTCAAGGCCAGCCTCAACTGCATAGCGAGACCCTGTCTCAAAAAGACAAAAATAAATAAATAAATAAATAAATAAATAAATAAACTACAAAGTGAAATAAACAAAGGAGAAAGATACAATCTCAGGCCCCAAGGTCACCCAGAACAAATCCAGGGAACATTAGCATAGAAGAAATTGGAAATTACATACCTAAAGTCTCTGAAATTATAGCGACTGAGATAAAGAAACAACTGCAGAAAGATATAGGGAAAATCAAATAAAAAATAAACTCGAATTAAAAAAATGAAATGATAACTACAATGAAGGAATTACTAAGTGTCTCTAAAGAAGACACTGACTAAAAAATAGAGAATAGAAACATGATAGAAAACTTGGATGAGAAAAATGAGATTGAAAGAGATGCATAGGAAATTAAAAATTCTATTAAAAGTTCATAAAATCATTTGACACTTAAGATAGACTTTCAGACCTTCACATTGTTGAAGCTAGTGACCAAGGAAGGAACTATATCTTAAAAATGAATAATATTCAGAAAATCATAAGTCAATAGGTGAAAGATAATGCAAAGATGAACAACATAAAACTAAAAGTTATGAATGAGAAAAAGAGCCAAAGTGAATGACATAAAAACAATATGGGTAGATATAATAGCAGAAAACTTCCCAAATGTGGGAAAACAAACCTATTCAGATAACAGAGACACATAAAACTTTAAATAATATCAAAACACTGAAATCTACACAAACGTAGAATCAAGATCCCAGATATTCAGCCCACAAAAACATATTAAAAACCACTAAAGAAGAGACAAGAAATTATAAAGATTATAGCAGAAATTAATGCAATTGAGATGAAGAAAATAATGTAAACTATTGATGATTCAAATAGCTGGTTCTCTGAAATATTAAATAAAATTGATAACCTCTTAGCCAACCTAATCAAAAAGAGGATGGAAAAATAAATGCAAATATAAGCAATAAGAAATGAAAAAGGTGAAATTACCACTGATTGTGTGGAAATACAGAAGAAAATTAATAGATACTTTGAAAACGTTTACCCTCAAACACTACATCCAAGAGAGAAGGAATCCTGGCTACTGCTCCACCTGGCAACAGCCCTTGCCATCATCCATGTGGCAGTGGTTTTAGGCACAGTGAGAATGCAAGAGTTCTAAGGTTAAGAAGGCTTCCACCTCAATTTCAGAAGGCCTGGGAGACCAGCCGATGTGCCACTGAGAGGGCAGTGTGTAAATCTGTGAGTTAGAAACCTATTCAGTAGAAATTCCAGAAGTTTGGAAAAGCCAGGAACATGGATCATCTAAGGGAAATTGCAAAGAGGAAGCAAAGCCAGCCTAAGAGAGAGCAAAGCCAGCTACAACTACCAAGAGTGTCATAGGGGCAGAACCACATGGAACTTCAATTTGCCACAGGTTGCTTCAGATGTTCCTCAAGGACCTATAGTATGTAATGTTTTCCCTGTTGGAAATAGACTTGTGTTAGTCCAAGCGCTTGGAATCCTGCTGTGTGTACCTTTTAGAATGGTAATGTTTATTTTGTACCTTTGAATGTTGAATGTGTTTAAATTTTCATTTGTATAGGAGCTCACAGAGACTTAGGACTTGGACTTTTCAGCAATGCTGAAACTGTTGGGACATTGACAACTCTCAGAGATGAACAAAAATGTCTTTTTGCATAAAGAGATGTGCATGAGTCTTTGGAGGTTCAGGAACAGAAGGTTAGGTTTGTGTATAGGTATCCCCCCAAAGCCTTATGAATTCATTGGGCTGCTTCTGGAATTTGTAATTGACTACTGTGTGTGTCAGTATTGCACCTCCCCTGGAGCAGCTGTTTTTCATTTCAATGTAAGGAAGGAAGAAAAGTTAGCTGCTTGAGCTGCTGCTTCTCCCTCCCTGTGCTCTTGCTGTTTGCCCACTGCCATGTAAGTTTATTCTTTTCCATGTGCTTCTCTGCCTTGAAGCCAGCTGAATATAGATTGAAGCCTCCAGTAACTGTGAGCTAAATAAAACTTTCCTTCCCTAATTTTGAATGTCAAGTATTTGTCCTAGCAATGACAGAAGAGTAACTAAGATAACCCCCAACTCATTCTTCAAAGCTAGTATCATACTGACATGAAAACCAGAGAAAGACTAAATCAAAAAAGAGAATTAAAGACCAATCTCCCTCGTGAATATGGGTGCAAAATTCATGAGTAAAATACTAGCAAATAGAATGTAGCAAATCACCAGGAAGACTATACACTATGACCAGATGGGATTTATCTCAGGGATGCAGGGATGGTTCAATATATGCAAATCTATAAATGTAATATACTATATCAATAGAGCCAAAACAAAAAAATCAATAGATGATGTAATGATTATCTCAACAGATGCAAAAAAAAAAATTTCACCAAGTCCAACATTCATTCATGATTAAAGTTCTATAGAAAATTGAGTTGTATCAATCAGCTATATAACCTAATCTAATCTGATAAAAGACATCTATGGCACACCAACCACAGATATCATCCTAAATTTTGAAAAACTGAAAATTTTTACTCTAAAATCAGGTACAAGACAAGCGTGTCCACTATCATCATTCATATTCAACATGTTTTGGAAAACTTAGCCAACGCCATAGACAAGAGTGAGAGATAAAAGGAATTCTATTAGATAAAGAAAAAATGAAATTATCATTATTCAAAGGTGGCATGATGCTCTACAGGAAAGACCAGAAAACCTTCACCAGGAAGGTTAATGAACAAATTCAGTAGCATAGCAGGATATGAAGTCAACACCAAAACGTCAAAAGAATTCGTCTGTACAGATTAAAAACTCACTGGGAGAGAAATTACTGAACCAATGCCTTTTGCAATAGCATCTTCAAAAATGAAATGCTCAAGAATTAACTTAAGAAGGGAAGTAAAAGATTTATAAAGTGAAAATTACAGTACTCTGAAAAAAGAAATCAAAAAGGATTTCGGAAAATGGAAATAAATTTTTGCTCCTGGATAGAAAGAACCAACATTGTGTAAATGAGCATATTCCCCAAATTGTTATACAGATTTAAAAGCAATTCGTGTCAAAATACCATCAACATGCCTCACAGATCTAGAGAAAATAAAATCTTAAAATATATTTGGAATCAGAGAAGATGTAAAATAGCGAAGGCAATCCTGGACAACAAAGGTAAGTCAGAAATCATTATAATCCCTTACTTGAAATTATACTGCCGTGGTACTATGATAAAATAAGCATGGTATTGGCAAAAAACAACAAACAACCCAGAACTGAGAATCACTGGAACAGATCAAAAGAAGCAGACGCAACTGCAAACATACTTAGCCACTTTGCTTTGACAAAGATGCCAGATACATTGACAGGAAGAAGACAACCTCTTTAACAAATGATGCTGGAAAACTGGCTCTCCACATGCCAAAACCTAAAACTAAACCCGGGTCAATCACCACACTAACAGCCAGCCAAATAGTTCTGTGGATTAAAGTGACTGCAAGCAGGTGCTGGGACCAGGAGTTCAATCCTTGGCCTGCTGTGCCAGTGCCACCCCTGGGGCGCTGAGACAGCAATTGAGACTGGGCCTCATAGTGGGTGCCTGTAATCTCAGGTCTTGGGAGGCTATAAACAGATGAATCACTATGAATCTGACCTACCAGTGAAACCCTGAAAACCCTATAGACTCTTCCCCTGCCTAAATAAATAAATTATCACCACACTAAATGAAGGTCAAAATGGATTAAAGACCTAAATATTAAAACAAAAATACTGACTCTACTGGAAGAGAATGTAGATGGAAATCTTAAAGACATATAGGTAGGCAGAGTTCATGAACAAATACAAAACTGCATGGAAAATACTTCAAATGATCAACAACTAGGATCTCATCTTACTGAGAAATTTCTACATATCAAAATTAATCACTGGCATGGAGGAGATAGCTTCTACTGAATAAATGCTTTGCCTGGCAAGCACAAGAACCTGAGTTCAAACCCTGGTTCTGAAGGGGAAAAAAAGAGAAGAAGAAAAAGAAATCACCAAGAGAGTTATAAGACAACCCACAAATTGGGAAAAAATCTTAACCAATAATCAGTCAGGTGAAAATAATTCCATGTAAAATTTATAAAGAATTAAGAAAAATCAGGTCCCTAATATTCAAAGACAAAAACCAAAAATAGACAAATGAGATGTAGACATACTTCTCAGAAGAATTACAAATGGGAGATAAATGCATGAAGAAATGTTTCATGGCACTAGTCATTAGAGGAATGCAAATTAAACATTAAGATGCGACCTCAAGTGTTGGCGAGATAGCTCAGTGGACTGTCTGCTAAGGCAAGCTCAGGGACAAGGGTTTGATCCCTGGCACCACATGCTACACTGGCCCCACCCACCAACACACTGAGCCAACCCCTGAGACCAGGCATTGTGGTTAACACCTGTAATCTCAGTGCTGGGGAGGCTGAAAACAGGTGGGTCCTGGGCTGAGGAGTTAGCTCAGTGGAATAAGTGGTTACCTGGCAAGTGCAAGGTCCTGTGTTCAATCTGGTACCAACCCAAAAAAATAAACAAACAAACAAATGAAAATAGGTGAGTCATTATGATTCCCAGCTGTATAGTGAGACCATGCATCAAGTATATATAAAAAAAAATGGGTCATCTCACCCCAGAAAGAGAAATCAACTAATAATAAATTCTCAAGAAAATGTGAGGATAGGTGTTTCTTTTTCCCCACAGCATCTCCAACATTTGTTGTTGGTTGATTTCTTTATGGAAGCCATTCTTTTTGGAACAGTGTTGTTTTAATTTGCATTTCACAAATGACTAGTGATATGAAGCATTTTTTCACATATTTAATAGTTTCTAGTATATCTTCCTCTGAGAAGTGTGAGCTCATCTCAGGTGCCCACTTCTGGACTGGGTTTTTAAATTTGGGGGCCCTAATATTTTTTAGTTCTTTATAAATTATAGATAGAAGACTTTTGTCTGAGTACTTGTTAGTTGAGGAATCTTTCAAAATTTGTGGGTTCTCTTTTCACTTTGATAGTAATTTCTTTTGATGTGCAAAAGCATCTCGTAAGAGGAAGTCCTGGTTGATAATTATTTTGAGTATTACAGGTGCAGTTTGATTTTTGTCCCTGAACTGTTTGCCTACTCCAATTTCTCCTCCACTGCTGGTGGGAATGTAGACTGGTGCAACCATTATTGAAATCAGTGGAGACTGCTTTAAAGCTAGGTCTTAAAGCTCCATTCAATCCAAATATCTCCCTACTGGGAATATTTCCAGAAGAACTGAAAATATCATGTCATGCTGATATTTGTGCACCTGTGTTTATAGCAGCACAATTTGTGATAGCCAAATCTTGGAAACAACCAAAATGTCTGTCACCTGAAGAATGGATAGAAAAAATGTGGTGTTTTTGTGCAATGGAGTATTACTCAGATATAAAGAAGGATAAATGCAAAGCCTTCATATATAAGTGGATGTATCTTGAACATCCTAAGTGAAATAAACCAGACCTTTATGTGTAAATACCATATAGTCCCTAATATAAGAACTCAAAAGAAGAAATAAAAATGGAAAGGTACAATATAGTTAAATGAAAGTGAGAATGTAAGGATCATACAATGAAGAGAGAACTAGGAGAAAAATTAGCAAACACGGTAGGGGCAAAGCCATACATTTGTATACAAAAGATGGTTAAGTCAATGGTCCTAAAAAATCCCCAACAGGATTTTGAAACTAGCAGGTAATTGGTAGTATTGGCACCCTGACTAAGTATATATACTGATATCTGTGAACTAAGCAAATATACTGAGGATAGCAATGTGTAATATTGAAATCATGTTTGGAATACCTATCATTCTGGTCTTCTAATTAGCTGCCACTTTTAATGTCATATCAATAATTGCTATAACCCCACTCGAGTAAATGTTTGTTTAAAAACAGGAAGAAAGAAAGAAAGAAAGAAAGAAAGAAAGAAAGAAAGAAAGAAAGAAAAAAGAAAGGCCATAAAAGTGTACTGCTACAATTTTGGAAATGGATAAGTTCCTAAATCTCTGTGTAACAATGCACAATTGTTTTTTTCACATGTATAGCGATTTAAAGTTTAAATATCAACAACTGATGGAAAATACCTGCTTCAAGTTATGTCTAAGGTGTCTGATATTCATAAAGATGGTGATGTTAAGCTCAAGTGCCTATGTTATAGTGAATAATATCATTAACCTTCTCTTTTTGAGGATTAACAATTTAACTTGGCAGACCAAACAATGAGCGAAAAAGAAGGGATACAAGAATAGCCAATATTTTGGCTCTAGCCCTTCAAGGTCAGTGAGGACACAAGGCATAAAAACCCTGTACAGTCGTGGCCTATAACTCAGTGGAGTAGCAAATTTCCTGTTCAACATAAGATACCTGCACTAGTATACAAAGGATTTATTAAATAGGCTTATAGGATTAGAATAAGAAGAGTATTAGTGGCTTTCTTCAGAATCAGAGGCAGAAAAATTCAAAATGGCTGTCCACGTGCTGGAGAGCTAGAGGATCCAGTAGCAGTCAACGATCAAGGCCTGAGAGCATGCTGCAGGGTCACTGCTGTGAGTCTGTGTCAGAAATCTAAAGTCTGTGTTCAGAGGCTGAAAAGTGTGTATTTGTAGCCTAAAAGAGCAAGAGGTGAGCATCAAAAGCCAAAGACTGGAGGAGCTTCTGCAAAGAAACAGGGGGGAATCCACTTCTCATTCTCAGCTATGGGCTGCTGGCACCTTCCACCAGGGTGGGTCCTCCCCCTCCCTTCTTTCCTGACAATCATCCGCAAATACACTCATTATATAACTCATGTGTTAGGCCATCCTCACACAAGTCAAATTAATGTTTCACAACTAACAATCACAATATTTATAGCCTAACTCTATTCAGACTGCCTTATGAAACCTTAGTCCTATAGGCCTTTAAATCATCCCTTCTGTACTGCATTGTTTAATAAAAACAGCACTTTTAGATGACTGCTGTAACAAATGACACCTTCTTATTTGTCCTTCTACTTAGCAGACCCTCAGTCAGTTTCTCATCCTCTAATTGAGGACAATTTTGTCAACCTAAACTTACCGTGTGAAGCCCCTGTTTAAAAGCCTCCTCCATCTCTTAGGATAAAATCCAAAATAACATGTAACAAAAATGGAAGTATATCTCTCATTCTCAAGTGTATGCAGAAAAGTGAATCTGGTGGTCGAGGCTGTCAGAGACCAAGAGGTCAGCCTGAGATGTTCTTAATCAGCTTATGATGTGTCCAGGTGCAGATCTCTAGCGTCTGCTCATATGTATCCTGACGGATCTTTCCTGTTCACAGGAAAATATTAATGACACTGTGGTTACCTGTCTTGGGAACATTTCTCTACATTGAAAAATTTAGAGAAAATGTTAACTCTTACATAGAAAGGAATTTTAAACCATTTCTATCAGGAAGACAGAAACGAAGTTGGAAGAATATCTTAAAGAGTGGGTCTTGGCCCTTCCAGTCAGGCTGCTTGTGCATTTTTATACATGCCCTACGAGGCACAAGATTCAGGGAAGCCACTGTAAAATTCACCGTGGCTGAAACATGCAAATCAGCGCAGAAATTTTGCATGTGACTAAGTCAGAGAAATGCCACTGAAGCAACCTGTATATGCATATCTCATGTGTGACATTTTGAGCTCTGTTAATCAATTTCTATTTGAGATAAATGCATCTCCTTCTATCTCAAAAGACTGGATTCATAGAACCGTGACTAAGATATTTCATAGCTGTTTTCTAAGGACTTTAGAAGACAAAACTCCAAGAAATTTCCTAAATCCATACAGCTAACCTACAGAAAAGGTTAAGCAAGATTCAGAAGCTTCTTTATCCTCCTGCAGAGTCTGAGCATTTTGATAAACAATCCCCTGAGTTGGCCACCAATTTCAAGGGAGACGATTCATTGTAACAATTCACATGTTAAACAGACTGCAGTGAGGTACTAAGTTTTGTCCTATGAAATAAGGTATCTCAGAAAATCAGTCCCTCCCTGAGTAGTCCCTTAAATATTTAAGAAGCAGAGATTTTCTGCTTGGGAAAAAAACAACAGAACCAGAAATATCAGATAACATAACACAGAAAGCAAGGATTTTTTTTTTTTTTTTTAGAAAGAAATGCTATAAAATATGGAACACAATTATGCTCAAAACTCCTAAGGGCTACTGATGACATCTTTACTTTAGATTGGTCTCTCCTAAATCATCCATAATAGAGGCCTGGGGCATTGTAGTATAGATCCTGAAGCTCACCATGCACAGACTCTAAGGGATACCATTTCCATGGTTCAGTTAACAAGAGAAGTGAAACTCATCCTGTTATTTGGCTTACTTAAAATATACCCTTTTTGTGTTTTATGTGCCTCTCTCCCGTATATTTGCAATTATTTAGCCTTCGGCATTCTCCTTGAAACTGTCCTCCTCTGCCTTCTTCTCCTCTTGTTCCTGCTGACATCTTTTTACTCCATAGCTCCCAGCTATCCCTCAACCACAAAGGTAGTTGAAGCAACATCCAAAAATACCAGTTCCCAGGAGCTGTTAGTTCTGTGCTTAGAGTATGAAACGTGTTTCAAGCCTGGGTAATAACTGAATTCATGAATCTCAATTCCCACATGACATTAATAGCAGCATAGAGCAGGAAGCAGAGTTATGTTAATTTCTTCAGGTAATGCGTGGAAGCAGATAGGGAGAGCTTGAAAGGTCAACATCTGCTGTCATACAGGAGTGTTGCAAAATGTGATTGGCCAGTAAATGTCAACACCATGTTCTAAAATCTACATGCCACCCTTTCAATTTAATCTTAGCTTGCAGCCTGGCGAACAATCATGCAGCATGTTTCAAAAGCCCTTGAATTCTAAAATGGAATTTTATGATTGCATTCCCATGGCAATAAGACACCTGTAAATTACAAACTTGTCATTTAATTAGCATAAATGTGGGGAGTTTGTGCAACCACTGTGCATTTTTTTTCATCTCTATTTTCAAGGGAGGCTGAAGAGCTCTTAATGATTATATACCATAACGGACTGCAGGCCTGACTGTTGCCATGGCGTTATGTACTTCTTTTCTTTTATAGAAGTGACTGGAATGCAGAGCAGATAATGAATCTAATTGATTGTCCTCTGCTCCACGCAGATACGCTTTATATTCTCTCCTTTTTGTCTTTTTCCTTCCTTTCACACCAGATTGGATTCACAGGTACACATTTATACAGTGACAGGAATGTCTTTCATGCCGAGCAACCCACACCTTACAAAAGAAAATAAATATAAAATGATCTGTTATGAAAAATGTCTGTGGCAAAAAAGTGTACAGATAAAGAGCATAGAAGGAAAAATTTAAAATCACGCTGCAAACTGTCAAATGAAATCAGTGAGGAGAGAAACAATAGCTTAACTTTTGAAAGGAAATTTTCAGAGTCATAGAGTCCGGTTAACAACAATAGGTTCTCCTCAATTAAATGTGGACTAATTCAGTGACTCTCAGAATTCTCCCTATTTAAATTCAGCACATTAGCAATATATTTGATAAGTAACTGGTATATAAATTATCAATAACTATTATTAATATACCTTTGTCAGCTGGAAACCATAATAGCACAAAGCACAACATTTTTGACATGATTGTCTTTTATTTTCATAGTCTGTGGAAACTGACAAAAATAGCACTGTGTGACAGAGGACTTTGGCCTGTGTAAACTAGACAGAAGCATGAGTTGTGGCTTTCGGAGCACACAGTCTCCACCCATTCAAAGTATTTATATTTATACATTGGAAGTAGTGGAAAAGCGATTCCAATAATTTTCTATGGAATGATTTATGGGATTAAAATCTATGGAGAATAGATGTGGTTGCTAAAAAAAAAAAAAGATGTGGTTGCTGAAGAGACATGCCCCAGGTCACGCAGCCTAATGAGGAGCTGGACTAGATCTCAGTTTTCCTAACTCTTCTTCAAGTGTTCTTTCTCTCAATCAGGATTTGGGGACCCTTTTATGAACCTCAAAATGACAATCAGTAAATAAATTTAAAAGACCTATTTGGATCCTGCTGCAAAAGACATGGATACAGACACAGCCTCAAGCAGCTACTTAGAATCTCACACTTAGGCCAGGGTACCAACAGTATGTGCACATTTAATATGTTAGCCAATGCTTATTTTAAATGTTTAGATTAAAGAATAAGATTTTATTTTGGAAGAAATGCGTGCTTGTAATCCCAGCACTCAGGAGGTGGAGGCAGGCTCATCGTTGCAAATTCGAGACCAACCTGGACTCCAAGGTGAGCTCAAGGCCAGCCTGAGCTGCATAGCAAGACCCTGTCTCACAAAAGAGGGTGGGGGCAGGGATGTAGCCCAGTGGCATAAGAACCTGCATGGCAAGCACAAGGTCCTGAGTTTGATCCCTGATACCAGAAAGAAAGAAGAAAGCAAGAAAGAAAGACAAAACAAGATATGAAAATGAATCACAAGATAAAAATTAGAATTATGTCACAATCTGATTGAATTCAATGATATTGAATTATTACATAATTTTAACAATCATTTTGAAAATTTAAAATATAGTCTAATGCTTCCTAAGGGAGAACACATAAAATCTAGTTTCCATTGTTTTGGGGATGGTGTGCTATGAAAGGCAGTGCACTGCTGAGAGGTGCTCATCTTTTATTCTGCTCCAAACTTCATCAAATATGTAGAGCAATAGGCTTCCATTTTCTTCCCTAAACTCACTGAGTGATTTTCACTAATGTCAGACCATTCCTCTCCCTAGTGTAAAGAGGTTGCTAGCTCTTATGCTGCCGATGGACCCTGTGCTCCTATGGACTCCATCACCAGCTCATGTTTAAATGAAGAGCATTACCGATGAGAAAGGATTTTACATTCCCTTCACAGTCAGCGAGGACAAACACTTCCACACTTAAAGCATATGAGAATAAATAAATGAAATTTGAATTCAAATGATTCCAAATAAAACCCAGGATGAATGCAAACAAATTCTGAAGTGAAAAACATACATTAAGATCAAGAAAACAAACAAACTAACAAACAAAAACCAACGTTTTATGTATTTATTTATTTGGTACAGGCTCTTGCAATGTACATCAGACTCCTAGTGATTCTCCTGTCTCAGCCTCCTCAGGACTGGTACTACAGGTGTGTGGCAACAGGAGTGTTTCAGTGGTCAGCACAGTGAGCCTGGGGTTCTGGGCCTCATACAAAATACAATTCTGGGGATCAAAGCAAGGCTTTTGCACTTGCCAGGCAGGAACTTAGACCATGGAGGTATCTCTCTAGATCTAGCCATCAAAAACATAATGAATGATTTGACTATGTTTATTTCCTTTTTACAATTTGAAAAGTGATTAGAAAAAATCCGCTGATACTTTGTATTTTAAGGAGATAATGTTATTTTTAAAAAATTATGAACACTTGTCAGTTACTGAAATTTTCAGATGTAGCCTCTCTGTATTTTTTTGTTTTTCTTTTTTTGTGTGGTATAATACTTCACACACTACAAAATTTGATGTGAAATATTTTCAGTGTAGTACTTTGTTATTCACAACCGCAAATTGTACACATCCTGAATTCTTCCACAGAAATGACAGTTGGTAAAGTTGTGTGTCAGTGCTTCCTTTCAGTCCTGTATCTTACTGTCCATAAGAAACACATCTCTGGATCTCCTCCAGGAACTTCACACTCATACATGGAAAATGAAACTAGGTATTCATCAACCTGTCATGCTTTTTGATGTTTTTTTCAGTTATTGATATAATATGATTGATATAATATTACACTAAGGACAAAAGATTGAGCTCTTCTGCACTGCCACGTTTCAAGACCATTCTCCAGAGTAAGCATAGGAACATATTCATTTCTGCTGGTGGACACTGTGGAGGAAGCGCCATCAGGCTCTCTCCTGACCGTCATGTCAAAGACAGAGTCTCCCAAGGAGCCACGCAGCTATGGAAGCTCTTCACTGCAGGGCTGAGCTTTGAAACAACTGATGAGAGACACAGTTGCAGCCAGTGAAAGAGTAAGAAAGGATCTTTTAAAAACAACCAGAATGCAGGAAAAAATAATTCATCATCTGTAAGAAGATGCAAAAATGAACAACATGAGATTAATGGGAATCAATGAGAAAGAAGGAGTCAATACAAATGATATAAAAAGAATATGGGCAGAAGTAATAGCAGAAAACTTCGCAAATCTGAGAAAGCACTCAGACATTCAGGTAACTGAAGCCTACAGAACCCCAAATAACATCAACCCAACTAAAAACATGCCAAGACATATAATAGTCAAGATACCAGAAATCCAGCTGAAGAATAATATACTAAAAGCTGCTAGAGAAGAGAAACACATCATATTTAAAGGAAAACCCATCAGAATAACAGCGGATTTTTCTTCACAAACCATGAAGTCAAGAAGAGCATGGAGCAGAGTGCTTCAAGTCCTCCATGAAAACAATTTTCAGCCCAGACTATTGTACCGGCAAAACTCTCCTTCAAGTATGAGGGAGAAGTGAAATATTTCCATAACAAAGAACAACTGAAGAATTTCATGACATCAAAACCAGTGCTACATAATATTCTAACAAATATTTTAGAAAGGGACCAAAATGACCAGAATTCAACAAATGAGAACAGGAGGATCCCACCAAATAGAGTAACCAACTAAAAATAGGAGGAAAAATTGGTAAACACTAGCGAATAAGAATCATGTCAGCCATAAGTCAATACATTTCAATTATAACCATCAATGTAAATGGACTCAATTCTCCAGTCAAAAGAAGTAGACTTGCAGAGTGGATAAGGAAACAGAGCCCAACAATATGCTGCATACAAGAAACACATTTAACCCGTAAAGAAACTCATAGGCTTAAAGTTAAAGGTTGGAAAACAATACTACATGTTCCAGCACCTCAAAAAAAAGCAGGGGTAGCAATCCTCTTTGCAGACAGTCTAAACTTCAAACCAACACTGATCAAACGAAATAGAGAAGGCCACTACATACTGATTAGGGAAAAACTTCATGATGAAGAGGTCACACTCATAAATATGTATGCACCCAACATGGGAGCAGCAAGCTATATAAAACAAACCTTAATAGACCTGAAAAATCTCATATCCAATACTACAATCTTAACAGGAGACCTCAACACTCCCATATCTGTAAAAGATAGGTCAAGCAAACAAAAAATCAGCAAAGAAGTGGCAGAACTGAATCAGAACTTGGAACAATTGGACTTAGTGGACATATACTGAGTGTTCCATCCAACCACCTCAAAATACACATTCTTCTCAGCTGCACATGGGACATTTTCTAAAATAGATCATATATTAGTCCATGGATCATGCTTAAGTAGATGCAAGAAGACAGAAATTATCCCATGCATATTATCTGACCACAGTGCAATCAAATTGGAAATAAATGCCAAAAGAAACCATAGGAGTTTCAGGACTACATGGAAAGTAAACAGCACTCTTCTCAACAACCAATGGGTCATAGATGAAATTAAAGAAGAAATAAAACAGTATCTGCAATTTAATGAAAATTCAAACACAGCCTACCGGAATTTGTGGGATGCAATGAAAGCAGTTCTCAGAGGGAAATTCATAGCTCTGAACTCACACATTAAGAAAATAGAACGGGAACAAATAAACAATCTTACACAACACTTAAACCGACTAGAAATGGAAGAACAAATGAAATCCAAAGCCCGAAGGCGGGAGGAAATTATAAAGATTAGAGCAGAAATCAATTCAATTGAGACAAAGAAAACAATACAAAGAATTAATAAATCCAAAAGCTGCTTCTTTGAAAGATTAAATAATATTGATAAGCCCCTACCGTACCTCATCAAAAAGAGGAAAGAAAGGACTCAAATTCAAGCAATAAGGAATGAAAAGGGTGAAATTACTACAGACCCAGCGGAGATACAGAGAATCATAAATAGTTACTTTGAGAATCTCTACTCTCACAGAATTGAAGCCACAGATGAAATGGACAAGACTCCTAGACAAGTACAAATTACCAAAAGTGAATCAAGAAGATATTAAAATTCGCAACAACCCAATAACAGCCAATGAAATGCAAAATGTAATAAAAAGCCTACCGACAAAGAAAAGTCCGGGACCTGATGGATTCACCTCTGAATTCTACAAGAAATTTAGAGAAGACATAACCCCAATACTCCTCAAACTCTTCAATGAGATTGAAAAAGAAGCAATCCTTCCAAAATCATTCCTAGAGGCAAGTATCACACTCATACCAAAACCAGAAAGAGATGTCACTAAAACAGAAAACTACAGGTCAATCTCTCTCATGAACATTGAAGCAAAAATTCTCAATAAAATTCTAGCCATTAGAATACAACAAATCATCAAGAAGATTATACATCACGACCAGGTAGGATTCATCCCAGGGATGCAAGGTTGGTTCAATATACGCAAATCTATAAATGCAATACACTATATCAACAGAACCAAGACCAAAAATCACATGATCGTCTCAATTGATGCCGAAAAGGCCTTTGACAAAGTGCAACACTCATGCATGTTCAAAGTCCTACAGAAAATTGGAATAGAGGGCCTCTACCTCAACCTGATAAAAGCCATCTACAACAATCCAACAGCTAGCATAATTCTAAATGGGGAAAAACTGAAG
>PVJA010011989.1:0-53136 GCA_004027025.1 Myocastor coypus
CTTCATGTATTTGTAGGCTTGCTGTATTTCTTTCTCTGAGAAGTGAATGTTCATCTCAGATGCCCATTTCTGGATTGGGTCTTTGAATTTTGGGACCCTAATGGTTTTTAGTTCTTTGTAGATTCTAGATAGAAGACCTTTGTCTGAGTACTTGTTAGTTATAATCTTTTCGAAATTTGTGGGTCGTCTTTTCACTTTGCTAGTGATTTCCTTTGACATGCAGAAACTTCTTAGCCAGAGGACATCCCAATTGTTGATGCTTTCAAGTGTTAAACATGCAACTTGATTTCTGTGCGTGAACTTTTTGCCTACTCTTAGATGTCTTCAAGATTTCCTCCCACATTCTCTTCCAGGACATTTAATGTTTCTCTTTTAATATTTAGATCTTTAATCCATTTCGACTTCATTTTCGTGCATGGTGATAGACTAGGGTCAAGATTTAGTTTTCGGCATGTAGAGAGCCAATTTTTCCAGCACCATTTGTTAAAGAGGCTGTCTTTCTTCCAGTACACATGTTTGGCCCCTTTGTCAAAAATAAGGTGACTGAGTGTGTTTGTATTTGCTTCTGCATCCTCTAGTCTATTCTATTGATCTTCAGACCTATTCTTTTGCCAATACCATGCTGATTTTATTACTGTAGCTTTGTAGTATAACTTTAGGTCAGGAATTTTAATGCTTCCTGCCGTACCTTTATTGCTGAGAATTGTCTTTGCAATTCTGGGTCTTTTTTGGTTCCAAATAATTTTTTGGCATGACTTCTCCAGATCTAAGAGGTATGTCGATGGTATTTGGATAGGAATTGCATTAAATCTGTACAATAATCTTCACAATGTTGGTTCTTCCTATCCAGGAGCAGGGAATAGTTTGCCATTTTCTGAGATCTTCTAAGATCTCTTTTTTCAGAGTACTATAGTTTTTATTGAAAAGGTCTTTTACTTCCTTAGTTCAGTTGATTCCTAAATATTTCATTTTCTTTGGTGCTATCATAAAAGGTACTGTTTATCTAATTTCTCTCTTGTTAGCTGTGTAGAGGAATGCCACTGACTTTTGTGTGTTGACTTTGTAACCTGCTATGTTACTGAATTTGTGTATCAATTCCAGTAGTTTTTTGGTGGAGTTCTTTGGGTCTTCTAAGTAGATTATCATGTCATCTGCAAATAGCGAAAGTTTTACTTCTTCTTTACCTATTCATATTCCTTTAATTTCTCTTTCTTGTCTAATGGCTATAGCTAGTGACTCCAGAACTATATTGAATAGAAGTGGCGATAGGGGGCATCCTTGTCTTGTGCCAGATTGGAGAGTAAAAGACTTCAGTTTTTCACCGTTTAGAATTATGCTAGCTGTTTGATTGTTGTAGATGACTTTTATCAGATTGAGGTAGAGGCCCTCTATTCCAATTTTCTATGGGACTTTGAACATGAATGAGTGTTGTACTTGTCAAAGGCGTTTTCGGCATCAATTGAGACGATCATGTGATTTTTGGTCTTGGTTCTGTTGATATAGTGTATTGCATTTATAAATTTGCGTATATTTGCGTATATGCGTATATCCTTGCATCCCTGGTATAAATCCTACCTGGTCGTGATGTATAATCTTCTTGATGATTTGTTGTATTCTAATGGCTAGGATTTTATTGAGAATTTTTGCGTAAATGTTCATGAGAGAAGTTAGTCTGTAGTTTTCTTATTTGGTTTCATCTCTTTCTGGTTTTGGTATCAGTGCGATACTTGCCTCTAGAAATGATTTTGGAAGGATTGCTTCTTTTTCAATGTCATTGAAGGGTTTGAGGAGTATTGGGGTTATGTCTTCTCTAAATTTCTTGTAGAATTCAGAAGTGAATCCATCAGGTCCCGGACTTTTCTTTGTCAGTAGACTTTTTATTACATTTTGTATTTCATTGGCTATTATTGGGTTATTGAGGATTCTCATATCTTCTTGATTCAGTTTTGGTAATTTGTACTTTTCTAGCAATCTGTCCATTTCATCTGTGGCTTCAATTCTGTGAGAGTAAAGATTCTCAAAGTAACCATTTATGATTCTCTGTATCTCTGCTGGGTCTGTAGTAATTTCACCCTTTTCATTCCTTATTGCTTGGATTTGAGTCCTTTCTTTCCTCTTTTTGATGAGGTTAGCTAGGGGCTTATCAATCTTATTTAATCTTTCAAAGAACGAGCTTTTGAATTCATTAATTCTTTGTATTGTTTTCTTTGTCTTAATTGAATTGATTTCTGCTCTAATCGTTATAATTTTATCCCGCCTTTGGGCTTTTTATTTCATTTATTCTTCCGCTTCTAGTGCGTTTAAGTGTTGTGTATGATTGTTGTGAATTTTCACTAAATTGTAGATACTGTTTTATTTCTTGTTTAATTTCATCTGTAACCCATTGGTTGTTGAGAAGAGTGCTGTTTAGTTTCCATGTAGTCCTGGAATTCCTATGGTTTCTTTCGTCATTTATTTCCAATTGGATTGCACTGTGGTCAGATAATATGCATAAAATTTCTGTTTTCTTGCATCTACTTAAGCATTATCTATGGACTAATATGTGATCTATTTTAGAAAATATCCCATGTGCAGCTGAGAAGAATCTGTGTTTTGAGGTGGTTGGATGGAACACTCTGTGTATGTCCACTAAGTCCAATTGTTTCAACTTCTGATTCAGTTCTGCGACTTCTTTGCTGATTTTTTGTTTGCTTGATCTATCTTTTTCGGATAAGAGAGTTTTGAGGTCTCTTGTTAAGATTGTAGTATTGGATATGAGATTTTTCAGGTCCATTAAGGTTTGTTTTATATAGCTTGCTGCTCCAATGTTGGGTGCATACATATTTATGAGTGTTACTTCTTCATCATGGATTTTTCCCCGAACCAATATGTAGTGGCCTGTTCTAGTCTTGGTTTGAAGTTTAGACTGTCTGCAACGAGGATTACCTACCCCTGCTTTTTTTTGAGGTGCTGGAGCATGTAGTATAGTTTTCCAACCTTTAACTTTAAGCCTATTAGTTTTTTTTTGGGTTAAATGTGTTTCTTGTATACAGCATATTGTTGGGCTCTGTTTCCTTATCCACTCTGCAAGTCTACTTCTTTTAATTGGAGAATTGAGTCCATTTACATTGATGGTTGTAATTGAAATGTATTGACTTATGGCTAACATGACTCTTATTCGCTAGTGTTTACCAATTTTTCGTCCTATTTTTAGTTGGTCACTCTATTTGGTGGGATCTTTCTGTTCTCATTTGTTGGATTCGGGTCCTTTTGGTCCCTTTCTAAAATATTTGTTAGAATATTATGTAGCACTGGTTTTGATGTCATGAAATTCTTTAGTTGTTCTTTGTCATGGAAATATTTCCCTTCTCCCTCATACTTGAAGGAGAGTTTTGCTGGGTACAATAGTCTGGGCTGAAAATTGTTTTCATGGAGGACTTGAAGCACTCTGCTCCATGGTCTTCTTGACTTCATGGTTTGTGAAGAGAAAGCCGCTGTTATTCTGATGGGTTTTCCTTTAAATGTGATCTGTTTCTTTTCTCTAGCAGCTTTTAGTATATTATTCTTCAGCTGGATTTCTCGTATCTTGACTATTATATATGTTGTCATGTTTTTAGTTGGGTTGATGTTATTTGGAGTTCTTTAGGCTTCAGTTACCTGAATGTCTGATTGTTTTCTCATATTTGGAATGTTTTGTGCTATTACTTCTGCGTATATTCTTTTTATATTACTTGTATTGATTCCTTCTTTCTCATTGATTCCCATTAATCTCATGCTGTTCATTTTTGCTTCTTCTTGCAGATGTTGAATTATTTTTTTCCTGCATTCTGGTTGTTTTTAAAAGGTCCTTTCTTACTCTTTCACTGGCTTCAGCTGTGTCTTCAAGATCCGAAACTCTTATCTTCCTTTTTGTTCATTCGGCTCTGCCAACTTGTGATCGAGATTTTATTTTCTTGTATATCTCTTTGAAACTGTTTCATGCGACCTATGTCTTTCCTATATTGCTCCGTCAGGGAGTCCATCATTTTTCTATTCTCCTCTAATTTTTTGTCGATGTTTTCTTTAATAGTATTGATGTTTGTCATTGTAGTTATCCTTTCTCTTTCATTCAGAGATTATTTCTGTTCTGTTCTCCTTTCTACTTTTCTGTAGTTGTTCCCCTACTTGGGATGCTATTGATTTAGACATGTTTTCTTAACTTCAGATTTTATTTCTGCTCTTTTTTTCTCTGTATGTTTCTCCAGTCATTTTTGCAGTTCATGTATTTCTTTTTTCACTTCAGATGTTATCTCTCATCTCAGTTGCTTTATAAGTTTCTGCACTTGTTTTTCTGCCTCAGATGGTACAAATTCAGAGGTTTAACCTGCATGATTCCCATTTTCTTCAATGGTGTTGTCTTCTGTATTTGATTTGAGTGGGCAGGGTCCATGATATTGCATCTTACTCCTTGTTGTTATCATTTTGTATGGCAGCGACCTCTGCACTTTGGTGGCGTTATGCTGTGTCTATGGGCCTTTGGTCTGTAGACTCCAAGCTGGTGCCTCTACAGAGTTCCTGACTCTGTGTTTTAGCTTGGGCTGCTAGCTGCTTTCAAGCCCCGTGGGTGTGGTCTGTAGGTGGAGGTGGAGCTTTGGGATTTAGTAGCCCTGGTAGGCTCGTGGACCAGATCAGTTTCCAGAGGAGATGTTTGATGAGTTCGTTACTGGAGCTTGGGCTGGAGGGGTTCAAAAAAAAAAAAAAAAAAGTTGGGGGGGAGTGGGGAAGGGGAAGACGGAAGGCGGGTGGAGGATCCTGACCCAGCCGGCACGAGGGCCTCGCTAGCAGAGGGTCAGGTTGGGGCTGGAACAGGAAGTTAGTCGCAGGAATACAGAGGCGGAGCAGAGGGGCGGAGGCAGCTTACCCGCGTCGGGCTTGCGGGCCTCGCTAGCAGCTTTCTCCTCTATTTTAAATTAGTTCTTTGGGAACAATGTAAACCTTAGTTTTGAAAATATCGATGATTGCAGTCTGGCAAATCTTTTCCTAAACAAAGGAAATGCAGTTAACTGTTCCTATGGTCTGAAAATTGGGTTGCGGAATTGATGTTGAAACAGTGAGGGGTTCATATATGTAGCCTATTTATTTTAAATATGAACAGTAATAATTACATATGTAAAATCTAGAAAAGTTCAGAGTAGAACAATGTTTACTACAATTGAGATGAGTAGGTTAAAGGAGACATGATGGATTATTCAGCATAACATTATGGTCATAGAAAAGGAAGAAATTCTGGTGCGCTGAGGTGCAGAAGGTGAATATAATTAACTAACAATAATGCATTGTTCATTTAAAAATACCTACATGAAGCTTTTTATTATACTCAATATAAATATAGGATAAATGATTAAGGTATGGGTATGTCATTTATTCTGAGTTGATTGTTGTCCAATATTTATGCATGAATCAAAATGATGCAGAGGAAAGAAACTCCCAACCTGAAAGACATGTGGGATGAGTTTGTGTTCTTTAAAAAAAGAGTTTTAGGAACAATGGAGTTGAAGAACAGAATATATTTATTGAGGAAAAGAAGAAAGATTCTGTCTGAGAGAGGGACAGTAGGGTACCTAAGTGGGCTGCCAAGGAACCAGTTGTTTTAGGAATATTTTTCTAAAAATGTATGTGATTCAGAATTTCACTACACAGTTAGAACTTACAGAGTGATCTTCTTGTTTTTTGCCTCCCCAGTACTAAGCCACCATGCCTGGTCTTAGGCTGGCTAAGCACCCCTATCTGGTGCCAGGTACAAACCCTGGTCCCTGGTCTTAATCCATTGAGCTATCTCATCAGCAATTTTAAAATTTTTGTAGAGCAAATCCATGAGATAATTTGGGGCCAAGGTAGGAACATGGAAACTTGCTAGATGGTCAACCAATTAGATTACAAGTGCATTGCTTAGGTAAAATTGATTAAATCAAGATCAAATTGGGAAATAAGTCAAGTAGCAAATGAGCATGAAAAAAGAGCAGGGTATTTTCTTTGAGGGAGTAGGGTTAGTGACACTTAGTGGCATTCCAAGGTGAAAGAGACCTATTTAGAATATCAATCCTTGATGTTATCCTTAGAGAGGTATACGGGTGCATTTGTTTAACTTTTGTCTTAAGGTCTGGCCCATAGCCTTCACCACAGTTGTAATGCATCTTATCTTTCCTACTAGCTTCATTTTGGGCCTAGCTCTGTCTGACTTCATATAATATTTTTATCTAACTCAGCTACCTACAACAAAAAATTACATGTATTTATAAATGAATGCAAATATGTCAATCAAAAAATGTTTAATGAAAACCAAAAAAAATTAAGCATCTCAAATCATCAGTTCCTCCAAATTCTGCAACTGTCATTTTCCAGGAATCAGTGATGCCCTGCCCCGCCCCACCCTACCCTGCCCTACCCTTGTAATACTAGGGATCGAACTCAGGACCTTGCACTTGCCAGGCAAGTGCTTGTACCACTGACCTATCTCCTCAGCCCAGTGATACCTTCCTTATGTAATTGTTTTAAAGAACAGATTTTGCACTGATTTAAAATTATCTACCTGCCTTGAATTTTTTCCCTTTGCATTCTGAGCAAAACAATTTATTCTATTAGTGCATAGAATTTCTCTGTGAAAGAAATCTATCAGAGTGCAATTCAAACACTTAAAGCTTGTACTGAAGAATTTCATATCCATTTTAATGATGAAATTTTAAAAGCATATTTTTCAGTCCAAGATATAAATCATAAATTTCCCCCAAAGTTACTTTATATGTTTCTAATTTTAAAGTTGTGGTATTAAACTTTAAACGTTAAGGGAATGATTGAAAATCTAGAGAGAAATATAATGGAAACAATAACCATATTGGGCTGGGGAGATAGCTCAGCAGTCTTACATCTTGCCTGCCTGGCAAGCACAAGGACTTGAGTTCAATTCCTGGTGCTACATGTCATACCAGCCCCAGAACCCTGAAGCATGCTGGGCTGACCACCAAAACTCGGTATGGTGGTGCATGCCTGTAGTCCCAGCACTGGAGCAGCTAGACAGGAGGATCCCTAGAACTCCAAGCTGTGTAGGAGACCCTGTATGAAATAAATAAAAGATTTAAAAAGAAAATATTTCCATGGTGTCTCTTAGTAAAGGAGTTTTAAGATCATTTAATAAATAAAATATTTGCTAAATCTGTGACTAGCTATAGATATCATTCAACAATTGTTTACTTAAAACCATAATTCAGAATTTAAAGAAGTAAATATCATAATACACCAAGAAAATCTTTATTTACATCCTAAGTGAGGTAACACTACTCAGAGACTTAAATACCACACAAGTTGTATGATTTTTTTTATAAGCCTTGTATTTGTATTAATTCTTGTAAAAATAGAAAAACGATCAGTACCTTCAACTACTTAGTTGAGGCATTATTGCCTAATGACAATTACATTGTCACAAGGGATTTGCTTTGCATTTTGTGATATTGTGTGTTCTTGTTTGAGTATTTATTCTTAATTGTGTATTTCATAGATTAGTATTTAAATCACTTAGCATTCTCCAAGCTAGCTCTTCTTTCAGGCAGCTAAAGACCTTGAAGGCAAGGAGCCAATATCGGATTAACAATTTGTCATGGATAGTCCACAAAGTAAATAAACCTAGTGTGAATAATTGAAAATGGGTTTGAGTTGTAACATAGGAGCTATTGAAAGTTAATTCAAAACTGAAATCCTCCTTGGTAAATTCCCTTTCATTTTCCAGCTGCTGAAATAGACTGCATTGATGACTTTCCACACAGAGAGGCATTTGTGTCATGTCAAAATTTTACCATCTTATCTGAACACATACAGACCTAATCTGCTTGATAGGGTTCTACTACTATAAGGCTTGAATGATCTGAGAATATGAGAACTTTCCCTTGGGTGTTTAGCTGTCAATTAAAAACAAGCGAAAGGAGTGGAAAATATTCTCTGCACTTTACCATGTGCCATTTCTAAAATGCCCTACATTAAAAAAAAAAAAAAAACTCCTACACTAAATTCACAGTTTAAGAAAATCAAATTACCAACTTGTAAATAGAATCACTTTTAAAAAGGACTTTCATGTGTACTACTGTTAAGACTAATAATGGAAAATTTAAATAATGGAGTCACTTATAGTAAAATATTAGCATTTTTTCAGCCCAATTATATTTTCTAAAGAATGATCACTAAAAAATAGAGTTCAAATTTTCCAGTCTGAAACGTATTTGCAAATTATATGAAAATTGTTACCTTATCCATGCTTTTATTTATCAGACATTTAGATATTATATCCCTTTTTAAAATGTAGCTACTATATTTTATTTTCAAAATATGATAGCAGTTGAAACCAGATCTACATGTGTAAATATCATATAGTCTCCCTAATATAAGAACTTTGAAGAAGAAAATAAAAACTTAAGGGCATAACACAGCTGAATGTGTTATGGGTTAAACAATGAAGTGAATGGAAGCAGATAAAAGAGGAAATATATCAGGAGCAAAACCATGCACTTATGTACACAGGATGAATAAGATATTGCTCCTAAGAACCGTCAAAAGGTTCATCACACTGATCATAGCACCACGTAACACTAAAACTATGCTTGGAATTCATGTCACTCTCGTCTTTTTGATGTGTACTGCTTCCAATGTAAACTCAGTTACTGTTATACTCTCTCTCAAGAGTATTAGTTGAAAGTAAGAGACTGGGCCATGTACCATAGGCTAGACAGGCTACAATTATGTATTTCCTTGAATTTCCAAATATCTGTATAAAAATTGTGTAACTGCTTATATCACATTCTATGGAGAGTTATTAGAATATCAATGGTTGTCAGAAAATATCAATTCCAAGCTAAGTCAAAGATTTTTGATATTCAGAAAGCCAGTGATGATAAACTCAATTACATATGTGTTATGGTTTATGTCTAGTTGTCCCCCCAAAGCCTCATGGAGTCACTGGGCGGGGACTTCTAGAGTTTGAGACTTGATCCATGATCCCTGGGATTATGGGTTTTAGTACTGATGGGATTATGGGTGTAGCCTAGGGTGGGAGCTAAGGCGGAGAGCCTGAATGTAATATAAGGAGAGACAGAGAGACAGACTGGAGCTCTAGCTGGTGCTGCTGCTCTGCTGCCCTGATTGACTGGCTGCCTCTGCTGCCATTTTGTTGCTGTTCCGCTGCCATGAACTGGATGCTCTCAACCCTGCTCCACTCAGCCTTGGGCCAGCCGAATATGGACTGAAACCTCTACGAACTGTGAGCTAAATAAACCTTTCCTTCCTTCATTTTGAGTGTTGGGTATTTGTCCCAGCAACGAGCAAAAAGTAACTAACACAATATGTTATAGAGTAATAGTATCACGAAGCTTTTCTGCTGGAGGGTTGAGAATGTAATTTAACAGACCAAAAACTGGAGAAAAAGAAGAGCTATGAAGATAGCCAGTATTTCAGCCCTAGCCCTTCAAGGTCAGTAAGGACTCAGGACATAAGATAACCTGTGCTGTAATATCCTATAACTCAGAGGTGTCTCAAATTTTCTGTTCAAGGAGATTATGGGACCTCAGAGAAAAGGGCTAAATGAACTATAGTGTGTCTAAGGAGAGTTACCCAGAGAAAAACATTCTCTTAGGCCTTCACAGAAAGCAAACTGGCCAAGCAATGGCTGTGACTCGTACTGAACGCCGACACTGACAATAGTTCTACAAAGCATTATGTATGGTTCCAAAGTTAATCCTGAGGGGATTTGACCTTGGAAGATACAAAAGATGAATGTTTTGTTATACAGATCTTCCTTTAACTTGCCCTTGATCACCCAGCAAAAAAGCTTAATTACAAGGCATGAAACGCAGAGCTAGATTGGTGAGATGAGCTGTCGGAGGCTTGGATCAATAGCCTTCAACGTTGCAAGTTTCACTGGTGGCCCACTGCAATTGTGGAACATTGGACTGTGTATGCATCTGCTTCCTTTTAATTGAAAGAGAAGAAATTCTTTTTTACTTTCTTTAGCAACATCAATAGGAAGGTGGTTCATGCCCACACACTGTGTTCTGTATAACTATTGTGAGGACAGTGTGCAGTGTGTCAACTGTTAAAATAGAAAAAATAATTAATGTTTATTGAAAGTGTTAATGTGTAATTGTTTGATCAATCTTATACACTGATATCTATTAATCTAAACTGATCCGATGAAAATATGTAATATAACCATTGCTTAATTTTTCTGGTTTTGAAATTCTGTACTATATGTAAAAAATAAATAAATAAATTTTGAATTTAAAAAATCTGTTGCTCAAATGGCTATTAACAGTAATGTAAGGTTAGACGTAGGATTGAATATTACCACTTGTTTTCAAGAAATCTCAAAGTTTTGTTCTTATCTTTCTTTTTTTGTTTTCTCTCTTTTTTCAAAAAAATACTTTTTTAAAGAGTATAGTAATGATTGATATGACATTTGGAACAGTTCAAAATTAGAAGACCAAGATGACAGGCGTTGAAGCATGGTTTTTGTATTACACATTGCTGTCCTTGATGTAGTTGCTTCGATGCAGATATCAGCATACAGAATTAGTCACGGTGAAAATTCTACACATTAACTGCTATTTTCAAAACCCTGATGGAAATTCTTAGTGCAATCACTTCAGCCATACTGCATATATACTTGCACGTTTTTCCTCCTTCTTTTTTCTGTATCTTTTCTCTTTTCCTGTTTGTTGTTTAATCCTCACGTTCTGTTTCTTTTCACTTTATTATATTTTCTGTACAGTTCAGGTTTTATTTCTTCTTTTGGATTCTTAAACTGGGGAGACAATATGATAATTATAATTATGGGTCTGGTTTATTTCACTTATGAGTATAGCTTCTAGTGGCATCCACTTACCTAGGAAGGATGCAAATTTGTTTTTCTGTATAGCTTAGTAAAAAAAAAAGTGCCACCTTTTTTTATCCATTCCCCAGGTAATGAGCATTTTGGTTGCTTCCAAGATTTGACCATGACGAATTGTGCTGCTATAAATATGAGTGCACATATATCACTATGCTATGATATTTTCAATTCTTTTGGGAAAATATCGAGAAGGGGAATGGCTGGATTGACAGGACTTCCAATCCTAATTTTTTGAGGAACCTTCACTGGTACTGTATTTGTACCAGTCTGCATTCCCACCAGCAGTGAAAAAGGGTTTTTTTTTTCCTTGCAGCCTCTCCAGGATTTGTCATTAGTTGATTTCTTTATGATAACCGTTCTTTCTGGGGGGAGATGGAATTTCAGTGCTGTTTTAATCTACATTTCTCAAATGGCCACTGTTGTGGAGAACTTTTTCAGGTATTTAGTTGCCTTTTGTATAAAACCTCTAAGAAATGTGTATTCATTTCACATGCCCATTTTTAAACTGGGTCTTTAACTTTTGTGTCACTAATTTGTTTTAGTTCTTTATATACTCTAGGTAGAAGACCTTTGTGTGCAAGATTATTAGTTAAGATGCTCATCATCTTTGATAAAGAGGTCAAACAGGTTCACTGGAAGAAAGATAGCCTCTTCAACAAATAGTACTGGAAAAATGGCTTTCCGGATGTTAGAAACTAAAACTAGATCCAGATCTGTCATCATACACTAAACTGAAGTCAAAATAGATTAAAGATGTAAACGTTAAAGCAGAAACATTAAATCTCATGGAAGAGAAAGTAGATAAAAATCTTGAAGATATAGAGATAGATAAACAGTTCATGAACAGAAATCAAACTATATGGGAAATACTTCAAAAAGGGACCTCCCTTTTGAGAAGTTTCTGCGCATTAAAAAAAGAAAAAATCACCAATAGAGCAAAAAGACAACCCACACATTAGGGAAAAACGTTTAATGACAATTTTGTCTGGGCTTCTTTTTCTTTTCATTTCTTTTTATTTTACTGTATTTTATTTTATTTTATTTTATTTTACTTTTTGAGACAGTCCTACTATGTATCTCAGGCTGGCCATGAGCTTACTGTGTAACTCAGGCTGACCTCCAACTCTAGGTAATCCTGTTGCCTCAGCCTCAAAAGTAATGAGCTTACAGTTGTGCACCACTGCACATAGTAAAGCTTTCTTTTCATAATTTATGTATTATTTTCTTCATTTTAGGTTTCATATACACTGGAGAAGTTGTGCACCGAATGCTTACAGCCACACAGTACATCGCACCTCTAATGGCAAATTTTGATCCCAGCGTGTCCAGAAACTCGACAGTCAGATACTTTGATAACGGTGTGTATTAATTATCTCATGAATGTTGAACGTATATTTTTAAACATCAAGCATGAGATTCATGTTAAGATTTCTATAAGAGGGCCAGGGACATAGCTCAGCAGTGCAGTGCCTGCCTTGCAAGTGTGAAGCCCAGAGTTGATTCCAAAACAAATCTTTTTTTGGAAAATAAAAAGATTTCTGTGAGATTCTGGGGTTCTCTTGCAGCTTGGTGGTCAGACTAGATTTGTAAACTGCAGATCTCCTGAAACAGCAATGAATACTGTGAATTGCTACGATGTTGTGTATAATACATGTTCAGATAGCACTCATTTATTCATTTAATAGTATGCAAAAAGAGGTATTGTACGTGACTCCTGATGTTGAGCAAATACATTTATTGAATCCTGGTTTGAAAAGAATCCTTCATGTTTAAAAAATTCACAACACTGTAATTTTGCTAGTTCTGATCTTTAAGTGGAGGCCAGGTGTATATTATATTGCTATTAAGAACTTATGAACTCTAGTTATTCATTGTATGAACATACATTTTTAAAAATATAAGGTAGTGGGCCAGGGAGATGGCTCAGCAGTATAAGCACGTGCTTTGCAAGCACAAGATCCCAAGTTGGATCCACAGTATCAAAAAAAAAATTTTTTTTGAAGGTAAGAAGGTAACTAAAAGTATAATATAATAAGTATTTAAAATATACATAAGAAAATAAAAATTTTCTAACTTCAAAATATCAAATAGAGCCTGTTAAGATTTGTCACGTGTACAGACAACAATCTACCCCATACTGATGCAGGTAAATAAAGTAGAGAAAACCTCAAATATTTTATTGTGTCATTAACATTCCAAATAAGAAAACCTCAGCACTCTGGGAAGCTGAAGCATGAAGATAACAAATTTTAATCTGTCTTGGGCAAGTTACAACCTCAGCAAGAACCTGATTCAAATTTTAAAAGAGGGCTGGTAAAGCCGGGCATGGTGGCTCATGCCTGTAATCCCAGCACTCGGGAGGCTGAGGCAGGAGGATTGGTGCGAGTTCAAGACCAGCCTGGGCTACAAAAGTGAGCTCAAGGCCAGCCTCAACTGCATAGCAAGACCCTGTCTCAAAAAGACTAAATAAATAAATAAACAAAACAAAATAAAATAAAAAATAAAAGAGGACTAGAGATTCAGCTCAGTGTGAAGGCCCAAGAGTCATCCTCAGTACTGTCAATAATAATAGTAATAGTAATAGTAATAATAATAGTAATATATGTTACAATATGATGATTAATAATTATATCATATTGTATTACATTGCATTAGTTGTATTATTATATAAAATCTAAATGACAAATTCAAGGTCTTGGAGGTAAATATTCTTTTTGTTTCTATATCTATTTGAAAACTGTATTTTAATATAAATAAGAAATTATAGATGAAATAACATGTATCAAGTAATCTGAACCAAGCAAAATAGGTGAATATAAATGATAGCCATAATTATTTGAATCTGTTATTTTAAGGACTGATATATTGCATCCTTACACTATTTTTACTTCAAACTCCTAATATAATAATGTATATGGCTCTACATGCAGATCACCAGAATATTTATTTATTGTCTTTTTGAGACAGGGTCTCACTATGCAGTTCAGGCTGGCCTTGAATTCACTTCTGTAGCCCAGGCTGGTCTCAAATTTGCACTGATCCTCCTGCCTCAGCCTCCCAAGTATGGGGATTATAGCTGTGCACCACCATGCCCAGCTTTAAATGACTTATTTATTTATTTGTTTGTTTGTTTGTTTATTTATTTATTTTTGTGTAACTAGGGATTAAACTCAGGCCCTTGAGATCACCAGGACATTTGAGGCACAAGTCCTGCCAAATTTTACCTGGAGCTTATTCCATGCTTATTTATACAAAATCACTCTAGGAACCTATTCTAAATACTTACATGATTTGATAAAAGTTGGTTATTTTCTAAATCCCTTACTTATTCCATATTATGAACATTGTTTATGAACACAGGATTCTGATGAACAGGATTTTATATTACTAATATCAAAATCATGAAATATGCTTACTAACTCTCTCCCCTCATATATTCTCTGCCTAGATAGCTCAATATTTGAGTTTATTACTTTTTCAATGATTTTTTAAATCATTTAAGAATGAATGCATGCATGTCTTTCATGGGAACTTAAATTCTTTGAAGAGAAAAGCCATCACACTGATGAGAAAACTATCTCTGCTTCCTGGCAAAGGTGTTTAATAAGCAGTAGGTCTACAATGGATAGTCAATGAATGAATAAATAAAAAAGTTGTTTCAACTCCTTAAGATATTTTACTATAGTAATATGAATTATATTTTTTCTCATATTAAATGCTTTCTGTGTAATGACTGATGGACATGCTGAGACATACTATATGATAATGAAGGATGAGCAATTGCTGCATATATTTTAATAAATAAGGCACTTCTAATGCTGTAAGAGTCTTCACAAAGTTCTGTTTCAGTAATTGGCTGAAATAGTCGCAACATTGATTGGTGAGGATAACTGACAAAATGCTTAAGGATGGGAAGCAGCATTCTAGAAAAGCAAAATATCTCTAGAGAAGAGAGCAGAGGTTAGAATATTGCTTTTCAGATAATATTTCTGTAAGAGTACAGGCATTAGATTTATAAAACGAGTTGATGCTTTGAAAAGTTATAATTTGCCTAAGCAGTAGCATGACTAAGTTAGTCAGAAAACATTAATGTACAAAAAAGGAAAATCTGTAAGAGTAACCACTTGTATTAGAAAACTAAATTGATGGCTCATAAAGAATAGACAATTCACTATAATTCTCACGAGTAATCAGAAAACCTGATCAAATGTACAATCATAAAGCCTGATATAGTTTTTTTTTTTAAATTTTTTATTTATTTATTTTTTTCTTGCTTCAGAACCTTTATTTGTTTATTCACTTATTTTTATGGCCGGCTCAGCCTGCCCCAAGGGCAGGGCTGGAGCAGCTTGTGGTGCCGGGGATCGAACCGCGGTCCCTGAAGCCGCCCAAGCTTTCCCAAGCAGGCGCTTTAGACCACTGAGCCATCCCACCGGGCCCAAGTCTGACCTAGTTTAAATCAGAAAATTTGCAGCCATTAATGACCTTAGCACTAGCTCATTCTAGTTTTCTTTTTGTTTTACAGGTAAAGACTTGACTTTTGTTACTGATCAGGGGACAGTAGAATGTTTTAGTCAATGTGGTCTAATCTGTACTCTCAAGTAACTGCAGAGAAACACCTTGAGGTGTTGCCAGCTCTTTGGCAATGTAGATTTATTGCATTAGCCCATGGGTTCATTTAGTCCTACATTTCACTATATCATATTTTTCGAGGAACTTACCTTTCTAGCTTACTTATGTACTTGTCTCCCATACTATGCAATGCTTGGAAATCAATGTTTTGAGTAAGGAACTGATTACAAAAATACTAAGGAACTCATCTGAACAAAATTTCTCTCTAAAGGCCATTCCCAGTCACCTGTATAACATGAAGTTTTAGATTTGAGAAATAGTTAATAAAAGATTAAGCTTGAAATATTATTTCTTCGGCAGTACAGGATAGAAATATTTAGCTTATTTAAAACTTTAATGAAAACAGTTCTACTCAATATTCTTTCTATTGATATTGTGTAAGAGCATTGAACTGAATGAATATTGAAGGAGTTAAACAATAATACAATATAATGCTTACCATTTAGAAAGTGTTATTTTTTTTAAAAACTTGCTACTGCCACTATAGCATTAGGAGTATCTTCATCAGAATTTACATTAAAACATTTGACTAACTTATGTAGAACTCTCATTTTCAGTGCTTTTTCTTGCATTCATTGAGGATCTTCATTTCGGATAAGACCTACCACTTCCAATATTAGAGGAAAGGAGGGAGTGGGTTCATACGAGGCAGCTATGGCCATCCTTACACAGAAGGCCTGCAGAGGCAGGACTTCTGCCCAGAGCTCTGCTGTCTTGCTCTTGCTTCTGCTGCACCACTAGACTACGCTAGAAATTAGAGAAGGCGGAAACACCTGAGGTGCGAGAGCTGGTGACATGCAGGCAAGCAAAAGAAGTTTCATCATTTCAAATACACGCTGTTGTTGCAAAATCATGGGCAGTCTCCTGGCTAATATTATCTTACAGCTTTTTCCACCTTAAAAGAAATGGTAGTATAGACATGAACATGCCTGTGGAAGGAAGAAACTTGGGTTTTCTCCTTGGCTGGAATATGTGATGTTTCTTCTGGTAAAAAGCTCTCGGGTCAAGTTCAGTCACATTTATCTAACTTTTAAATTTTTCCTCCAAGTAGATACAGTACATCTCAGTATTTTAACAACCCTAAGGATTCACAACTGGATAACGAAAATATTTAAAGTAACAGTATATTTAAAGTTGCAAGTAACTCAAGAATTCTTGTACACAGCTAAGAACACAAAATTCTTGCACAATAGGAATTTGTTTTTAAATCATATGCTTTCTATAAAAAAGAAATTTTACTCCTTTAGTTCTGTTTCATTCTTAGCATTTTTTGGCTACTAGATTTTTTTAGCCCAAGAGAAAAATTCAACATTTAAAACTAGGGAAAAGACTTAGATGATTTGTTTTCTTTAAAAAAAAAAAAAAAAAATGTAGACCGCATACTATGCTATTTACATAGAAAATATGAATATTCATTTGTTACTTGACTACTAAACTAGTTTTCAACTTACATTTCATGTTTATAGTTTCACAGTAAACACTGGCAGATTGAGACATCAGAATTTAGCATATAGCCTGCAGAGTCACCCCAGTGAACTTCAAGGAGGCTTCAGAAATCTTAGCCCAGGGCTCTTCAAGTTACCTTGCAACCTTCTGGAAGCCATACAACAAAGATAGAATGCAGGCGTTATGAATCAAAGAAGAAAATTCCCATTAGTGTCATAGGAACTTCTTCAGTGTGGAAGAATATAACTCTTAAGTATGAAAAAAAATTAAGTCTTTTATAAGTGGGCCTAGGTTTTTTGAATGTGTTTGTTTCTAGGTATTTGTCAAAAGTATTTGAAGTTCATTCAATCCACTTGGGCTGCATTTTGAAAGTGGCTCATAGAAACATAAGCAGATAGTAAACGTTAACATTAATGAAATTCCTAAGACAAAATTCCCCCACACTGAGTTGGCTGGATATTAACCTCAGGATGGGATCAGATTTTTACCAAATATTGAGAGAATACTCAGTCTTTTAAAAATGATCCTAAATGTTATTTCAGCACCAGAATTCCAATTGACCACATGGAACCGAAATAGCACAGCTACTGAATTTGAAGGCCAGAATGATGTGCCTGCAAATTGAACAGTATTTTGTCTCATTCTGTTTCTTCTTTTTCCCTACAGGGACAGCCCTGGTTGTCCAGTGGGACCATGTACATCTCCAGGATAATTACAACCTGGGGAGCTTCACATTCCAGGCAACACTCCTTATGGATGGACGCATAATCTTTGGGTACAAAGAAGTAAGTCGTGCATGAGTGATTTCACCAGCCTTGACCATGATCCTTTACCTTAGGTCTCAAGGACAGGGTATTTCAGGAATGAACTGTGCATACTGTTCTTACCAATTGATTTCATTTGCTTAAAAAATCTGTTTTTACATTTTGGGTAGTGTTGATGTTTATTTTGGAAGGATTTGATTTTGCTTTGTACCTGATATCATGGGCATTTTAACGCAATAATTTCATAAGGTTATGGAATAGTTATAAAAGCACTAAGAAAAAGTCTGATTTGAACGAATTTGTCCTCTATGTCTAAATGTTCATCTTTTGTTTTGTTTTTGTCCCTGTCATTTCTGTGACATGTTCTTGTACTGATTCTAGAAGTATTAGTAAATATAAAAACTTGAATAGCTCAGTGACTCAATACTGAGAGTTCTAGAACAGTTGTGTCTATAATCTCTTTGGCTAATGTTTATTAAAATCTGACAGGAATGATTAATGAGATCCTTTGGCGACAAAAGAAACAAGAGAGTTTAAACTTATGACTTGTTTCTTATGAACAATCTGACAAAGCAAATAATGAAAATTTCCGAACTTATAGCCTTAAGTTTGCAGAATACTTACACTAGACTAATAGTATCTTGTGGGCAATTTCAAACTCTGTTGACAATGTGATTAAGGTTTATTTCACTAGGAAAATAGGAATAAAGTTCCAAAGCCCACAGATGTACTGTTTTAAGCAGTCAATAGTCATAAGAGAATTCCTGAACATATAAATTAATAATATGTGTTATTAACTCAAAAGTTAATGGATACTAATAATAATACAAATATCATATCTTCTCTGTTGAAGGATTATCTTTTCTTTTGGAAGATGAATACCTGTTCATAAATAAAACCTTAATACTATAGGTTTCACTTTGGTCAAATCATCTGAAATCCAAGTGGTGACAAACTGACAGAATGCATGCTGCAGCAGGCTGTTAGCATTGAAAGCTCCATTTTTGCCATCCCTAGATTCTAGTCTTTAACGTGAAAGAGAAATTCCAGCTAAATAAACCACTCTCTACAAATCCAATAACCCTGTCAGGTCTTTCTATTGCTCTGACATTCTACAAGGAGAGATTTTTCTACCAACAACTTTTCTTTCTTTCACTTAGTTGGTTCCAATAATATAAATTGGCTCTCTATCGAAAGGGATCTGCTCTACATGTCTTCGTCTACAGCATGGTCTTCTATCATATTCCCTAGAAGCTAAAATAGTAGTTCCCAAAATGATTTCCTCATTTTCGATTTCATTGTAAACTAGTGTATTGCCAGAGTCCTGGAGTGATATTTCAGAATATTTGTTTTTAATAATTCTATCCAACAGTGGCAAAAACCTAATTTGTGATACTAAGTCATCTCAACCTTTTTCTTTACTGAAAAGATTATATAGAACAATTCATAAATGTTCTGCTGATTAATCATCTTATTATATTCCACTATATTTTACAAATGCAAGCACATTCAGAACAGATCTTCATAGTTAACTTGGACAACTAAACAAATTTGCAAGAACATAATAACACAAGGGTAACAGTTTGTATTCCTACCTAAACTTCCACCAATGATAAAATAGATAGGATAGTAAATACAATTCCTTAAGTAATAAGTTCTTGCCAGCTAAAGACAATTCTATTTTATTTAATTTTATTCCATTTTATGTGACTAAGAAAACAATGTCTTACACAGAACCCACAATATAAAAATGGGTAAAATTGCAGATTTACATTATATATTATAATTAGTAGTGCATTGCATAGATGTATTGAAACAAAATTAATATCCTCTGCCCTCATGTGACTATTTAAGTATGTTTCTCTTAGTAACTTTCACATTACAGTTGCCTGAGTGTCACTGATGTGATCGACAAACCCAGTGTGTTACTAATACATCCATTTTTCCAACAACACTCATGTTCATGATCAATAAATTGGAAAACTCATTGTCACTTCTGATGACATTCTTGTTTGTGGTGACCCTGGTACCAGGGAAGTACCAGTGCTACATCATGGTGGATAAAACACATGCTGACAGTATTTTTCTGATGAAAGTATAGACCATAGTATGAAGGGAGAGGCTGTGCATCTCTACAGCTGAGCTAGGTAAATCCAGGATGCAATGCTTCTGTTCACCCATTTGGTACAGCAAAGGATAAAGGGCAGACACCTGAGTCAGTGTGTGACTAGGTAAGCTTTACTCACATTATGTGCTATGTTACATTTTTATGGGTTTATAATTTCAAGTACACGTTTCATTTTGAGTTGTTTGTGTAATTAGCCCAGTTCGGTACAATGTCACATGAAAATCTGCTTTGACAATTTTGAAAGGTTAAAAGTGAGTCATGGGCAGTCCAGCTACCGAGGAAGACTTGGACCATGTGAGCCCAAGAAGTTAGCAAGACATGACAAAGAGCAATGGAGAATTAAGACTGATTCAGATAAGAAAGATAAGTTATGCAAATAAATATTGGACTAGTCAAAATGCTATAAAATGGTTGCATATACCTGAATGATCTGTTAGAACTACTTCAGAAAACACTGTTAGGTTCTTGCTAGTGCTAAAACCTATTGGACAGAATGCCAACACTGCAATGACCTGCTGGAAATTATTGGTAAGGTATGATGTGTTACAAGACTTTTTATAATCCACTAATAATAAAATGTAAGAAAAATACTCAAAAATGTCTTTATCATAACATCATCTGAAGTAAAAGCTTTCATCATAGGACTTTATATTTCTAATTGTCAGAATCTAAACCATTTATGGAAAGGTGATATATGTGGCACTGAGATTTTTAGAACAATAATCACACTGAAGTGATTTGTTTTCTTTCAAATTTTCCTATATTTGGTGACAAAAAAAATGAAAAAGAAAGAAAAAAGAAAAAAGCGACAGTTTGTCTGCTGTCTGCTTATCTTTTTAAAGCTTTGTTTTAATCTGTTCAGCAATTTATGCACCATCTAAATACATGGTGATTGACAAACAACTTGCATTGTCTTGTGGTTATTGAAAGTTTTGGCAATGTATCCCAAATAAAACTTCCAAGCATGATATAAAAACACATGCCCTAGTAGGTGTGAAAACATTTTACTCCTGAAATTTAGAAATCTATTCTGGGACTCAGCCAACAGGTCTTTGTTCATACAGTAGTAAACTGTATGACATTGGGAACAGATTGCAACTATTTCAGAAAGCAACCCAAACACCACATTCAAAATTTGTATATAAATTGCCCACTGATGTTATATTTACTTTAAAAGAATGTCAGTTTATCAGCGCAGGATCTGTTCACAAGAATAAAGTGGAGATTCCTGAAAACAATGTTTCAAGTTTGCAATAGAGAAATGCATAACACAATATTTGGACTCTAGAAAGACATAATACTGACTTCCTACATGGTGAAGAAAAAGAGAGTAGTACTGATACTGTCTGCAAAATTCCATGATGATAAAATTTATAGTAAGGCCTGGTTCAATGGTCTATGCCTGTAATTCTGGAACTTGGCAAACTGAGGCCAGAGGATTTTGTGAGTTTAAGGTCCTTATGTGCTATACAGTGAGTTGCAGGCTATCTTGGACTACATTCTGGAGAAGAAAAATAAATTCATATTGATACTGTCAGTGATACACCCTGTTGCTAAAATTAATAGTGAAGCCAGGTGTGGTGGTGCACAGCTGTAATCTTGGCACTCAGTGGGGGGTGGCAGTGACTATGGCAGGAGAATCCTATGAATTCAAGGTCAGCTGGTGCCAAGTAGCGAGTTTAAAGCTAGTCTCAACTGCATAGTGAGACCCTGTCTCAAAAACAAGCAAGCAAAGAAGCAAACAAAAAAATCAATAGCGACTGCTAAACACAAATGAACTCAGAAATGGTCACATTTCCCCCAAACAAGAGCAGATTTTGTTGGTGAGATATGCAGCAATGATAATGCCATTCAAAACACAAAGAGTTGGCCGGTGCTTATATCCTGCCAGACCCTAAACATATCAGGCATAAACAGCTTCATAGTCTACAAAGAAAACAACAAGCATAAAATCTCATGGAGAAATTTTCTCAGAGGATTGGCACTGGCATTAATAAATGATAAATTACAGCAGAGGAAAAACAATATATGGCTGCCTGAAGAACTCTGCAAAAGAGCTTGGAAGCAGGCCGCTGAACAGACAGGTGAAATGTCTTACTAACCTCCTAAGAAACCAAGAGGACCAGTGAGATGTCACATGTGTCCCAGCAAAGAAGACAGAATAACAAAACACACGTTCTGTCAGTATAAGCGATGCATGTGCATGGAATATGCTGTTCACATGTGTGATAACCACCATAGGTGATGGAAATCAAAGCTATTTTGGAGCTAGAGTTTTTAATTGTATTCTCATTATAATTCACATATGAATTTATCTCTGTCATTTTTAGATTTAGTAAGCAAACATACATTTGATGTAAAAATAGTGTTTATTCTAAACACTTGGTATATGGTTGATATTTTCTTTTATTAATATTTCATTTTCCTGCCAAGTGCAGAGTAAATAATATAATAGGAGGCTCCTGACAAAAGAGGAAGGGAAGTGACAACCAAGAACTACCACTTAGGGACAAAAAGCTAACCACACATGTCAGGGGAAGTGAGACTTGTGTATGGACCGTGCTGGTGTCATGTGGGAAGACTGCCTTAGGTGTGATGCGCACCAAATGCTTTTCACATTTTTTATCTGTCATTCCTATTATATTCTAAGTGGTAAAAATGATAGTATATGACTGCCTCTGCAATAACCAAAAATGGAAGTCCACTCATGTTAAAATCATCTTTGAACCCCCAAAAAGTCACATTAATTTTTACCTTTTTGTATATGCCAGACACTGACCTATATACTTAAAATTGATCTCATAAGTCTAAGAGATAGCTACTCATTATTTACAAAAAAGAAACTGTGATAGCCAGAGAGGATAGGTAATTTCCCAAAATCATAGAGAAAAGATTCACCCACAGTAGTGAACCCATGAGTCTACCTGCCATATTACCCTACCTTCTGAGAAACACCCTGTTCAGTATAGCAAAGCTGTCTCATGCAGCTTGTTATCCTCAGCTGCCATTCGTAGTCAGTCATCATGATTACTGTATCATCAACCTTGGAGCACAGTCAAGAGCGATTTGACCTTCTGTAGCATTTATCTCATTACCTTTTAAAAAAAAATTGAACAGAAGCTGTACATAATTAGAGAAATGGACGCTAAGAAAAGAGAAGCCCAGTTCTTGTTTCCTATATATTAATAGTTACAGATTACTTCACTATCTTTATATTATTTTCAATTGCTGGTCAGTAGCTTGATTACAACTGATAATGCCTGAGATCTCATCTGTTGATAAACAAAGAAATAAATTCCTGAGTCTCAATAATTTCATTCTAACAGGGTTAGAGATGCGCGGTGACCACATTCCTACCAGTCCTCAAAGCTGTCTATCTCAGCACCCCACTGTGTTCCTCCGACCTATGACTTGTGTCATCTGTCTTCACGATATATATTTCCATGCTCCCAGTATCAGGATTTGAACTTAGACCTTGCACTTGCAAGGCATGCACTTAAGCCATTGAGCTATATCCCCCAGAGTGATTCTCTGTCTTTTTTAAAAATGTGATTATTTTTCTTTCATAATCTCATGTAAGAGATACATAATCAAGGAAATATGGTGGTTAGTAGCTAAGATACTGCAATTTTTAAAAATCATGTAATTCCACTCTGTGGTAATAGGAGGAAGTGATACAACATGGATGCCAGCCCAAGAAATAACCTATTCTGTTAACTTTCCTAGTTCTAGACCTTATCACATCCTTTCAGAGAAAATTTAGGAAGAGGTCAGTGTACAAGAACTTTACTGCTTATTAAGTAGTGTCATTTTTTTCACCATCTAAGCATTCAACTGCAATGCTCCTCAGCATCACATTTACTCCTTCTGTAGGAGAGCCCATCATTAAGTAATCATCACTACCAATTAGTTGTAGGTTTCAATTAGGCCTTTAAAGCAGCTTATGGGCACCAACAAGAGAGCTCAGTGGGCTAAACCACCAGCTTAGGCAACCTCAAAGCATGGGGGCAGCGGTTCGATCCCCAAGGGGGCAGTGCAGGCCCAGTCCCAGTGCTGGGGAGGCTGAAAACAGTATCACTGAGTCCAAGCTACATGACAAGATCCTATAACAACCAAATACAGAAAGAGAGAAAGAGAGAAAGAAAGACAGAAAGAAAGAGAGAGAGAGAGAGAAGAAAGAAAGAAAGAAAGAAAGAAAGTAAGAAAGTTCTGTGAAGATTATTTCTATTAAACTGTAATGGGCTTTCATTTATGGATAGCAGCCTGAAAATATTAAAAGATGAATACCTACGAAAACAAATACACATAATATGTACTATGTATGTTCAGAAAGAATACATTATTTTTTAAAATGTATTTAGTACAGGGTCTACAAGGTCTCACTACACAGATTGGACTCTTAGTGATCCTCATGTTTTCAGCCTCCCAAGTGCTGGGATAACAGGCATGCCACCATGGGGCTGGCACAGGATGCTGGGGATCGAACCCCAGCTGGTACACTCTGCCTAAGCAGGCAGTTTAGTCAGCTGAGGTATCTCGCTGGCCCTAGAATACAATCTCGATTAAAATCTCTTAAACAATATTTCTAAGGAAATGTAGTCCTGGACTATTTTATGTCATGGCTCTTCCTTGTATTTTTAATATACACAATATTCAGTTTGTGCCTACGTGGCTATATTTAGGATCTATTTCACTTGCATGTTTGGATGCATTTTCCTTTTTAGTTACTTAACAATACAGTACCCTCATTGCCACCCATGATGTAAGAAGTGGACACACTAAATGTAAGAAACGGGCACACACTTATTAGGCCCAAATAACAAAAGCTGTGCATAAAAAGAAACACGGAGGTAAAACCGCAAGGGAGGAAATCACTGCCCTGGAGGACACAACTTAGAACTAGGAAGCCTACTTTGGGCCTGGCCTGCCTCTCTCTGCTGCTGTTGTCCCTGAGCAGTTGATGTAATCTTGCTGGGTGCTTTTGCTTTGCTTTTTCGTTCCTAGCCTCCCTCCTGCCCTTTGTGCATGGATGACATCTCGAAGTTCATCTCATAAGGATCCTATTGTTGCCCACTATGGGACCTTCTCCGCACTCCCCACGGGGATGTTCCTAAACCAAAGAGCTCTTTGTTCCTCCAGGGAAAGAAAGGCAAAGGCGGATGCAGCACGTGTGTCTCCCCAGTCCCCAGGGAGCAGGGCTTTCTCACTCCCCTTTCTTTTCTCAGGCCAAGTTCAGGCAAGTTTCATGTCTAGGTCTTCTTCCAGATAAAATTCCCACCTTGGACTTGACTCTCTTGAATCAAGTGGTACAGGTTTTGTCAGCTGAGCACCACTTTCAGGGCTTTCTTTTTAAGAAACTCACTTTTTAGTTTGTGCATTATTGCACAGGTGAGACCTTTGAGATCTTTAGTTCAAAGGTCAAAACACTTGTGTGGGCTGTTTTGTTGTGTGCTGTGTTTATAAAATCAAATTAAAATACTGACTTCCAACTTTTTCTTAAAATATCAGAAGACCTGAAAGCACTTGGTGTTGATACAAAAAATATACTGAGAAAGTGCTAATCCAATTTCTCCCTCACCACTTTTTTCTTTTGTACTCTAGGTCTACAATTGCTTATGAAGAAATAAAGTTTGGAGTCCTCCTTTGACTAAAGAGGTTGACTTTATTTCTCAACTCTCTCCTGCTATTTGTCTCTTTTCAGTTTTTTTTCTGGTGCATATGGCTGTGGAGTCAGAAGGTAGAAGAATAATGTGATTTATTACTGAATTATGCCTCATCTTTGCTTTTACATAATCAAACGCATTCTTTGATATTTGGCACATGAAAGATTCAATAATTGTAAATTAAAAATAAAGGATTCAAGTAAATCATTGGTAATATTCAGAAGATCAAATAAATTTTTGATATTATGTCAAACATGTAGTTTTTAAATGTAGTTCTCAGGCATCTTGGCACTAGTACTTTTTACTTGTGTTATTGTCTTATAATGAAGGAGCTTGACTTTTTATAATGTGATTATTATCACATATATTAGAATGGTAGATTCCCTCCTGAGTAGCACAATCATTAGATCAGGCCTACAAGGAAGATGAGGTAGAAAGTCAAATACAGTTTGCAGATAGGAGTGAGTATAACAGGATAACAGCAGAGGCTGTAGTTTTTTTTGTTTGTTTATTTTTAATATTAAGTGACTAGATACCATATTGCTTATTAGCAAGTGAACAAAGGGAATTCAGAGCAATTCTTTTCCTGATAAGTCCTGATATGTGTGTGATTTACCCTTTGGAACACATGCCACACAATCAAGCTCCTGCCGAGATCCTCTGCTGCCTATTAGACAGATAGCAAGACCCATAATGGAAACAAATGAATGTTTTGGTGAGATTTGCAGGGCAGAGCAAAACAGAGAATGAGATTCCATTACCTCTGATTCAAGCAGCATGCTGTGATCTCGCTGAGAGACAGACAGAGATGCTTAGAGGCTGTGCCGGGCCCCGGGGCCCAGGGAATGAGCCCATTGTGTGAACTGGAGAGCGGTTTCTGTCTTCAAATTTTTATCCAGAAGCCAATTTCTTTGCCCTTGCTTAGTTCAAATTATTATTTCCTGTCTTACTTTTGTCTAGCTATTGCAAGTCCTTCCTCCTTCTATGCTTAAATGGCCTTACTATGTCATTTGTAGGACAGTTATCATCAAATAATAATCTTAAAATAAACTTGTACAGCCAGGCATGGTTGCCCATGCCTGGAATCCCACCACTTGGAAGGCCGAGGCAGGAGGATCACTGTAAGTATGAGAACAGCCTGGGCTACCTGGTGAGTTCAAGGCCACCCTGAACTGCAGGGTAAGACCTTGTTTCAAAACAAATAAGCAAACAAACAATTTGTAAAATGGCACAAAAATTCAACTATCTTTTAATGAAAGAACTCATGAAATCTTGCATGAACCAAAGTGGAAGCATATCTGGATGATACAAATTTTTTTTTTTTTTTTTACCTGCCCTGTCGATTGGATGTAATTATAAAACCAGTTCTTCAAAACTTATCATTCACTGAGATAGGAGGATCATTGTGAGTTCGAGGCCAGCCTGGGCTACAAAGGTGAGCTCAAGGCCAGCCTAAACTGCATAGTGAGACCCTGTCTCAAAAAGACCAAAAGAAAAAAAAAATCATCCAAGTCATACAGAGGACCAGGTAAAATTTAACTTTTGTTCCATCACAAGAATCACATGTTATAGTTGCTTAAAAATAATGAAGATGCAGTTATAGAAAGCGACTTCTGTAGTTGAGGGTTTGCATTATGTCAGGCAGGCTCCCTGAAACCATCAATTCGGATGACGTAGGAGAAATTTTTAAAATGTATATGAATGCATGTGTTGTGGGATTAAAAATAGCTTTCCAAAATCAAATTTTTAGAGTTTTAGTTCCGTAATATTTTCTTACTGCACTACTTGTGTATTTCATATGCTCATGCACAGAGTTTTCTGGAGAATAGATAATGATGATAATATGACAGACCCCACTCTTGCATTGTGTGCTAATTTTGTTCAATACTCACTACAATTCTGAACTGTATGTTTATACATGGACACACACACACACACACACACACACTGCATGAATCAGCTCCTCATTGCTGTGACCTGATACTTGAGAATATCACCTAACAGGAGCACAGGTTTATTCAGGCTCACAATTTCAGTGGCTTTGTGTCATGGTCTACTGGCCGCACTGCACTTGGGGCTGCAGGGCAGACAGAATTATCATGGTGGAGGCCAAATGCCTACATCATGGCAGTCAGGAACAGGGACTAAGGTAGAGAGCCAGAGGAACGGAGGCCAGAGATCAGATACCAGCCGCAAGGTCATTGCCTCTTGGGCTGTTTCCTTCAGCTAGCCCCTGTCTCCTGTTTATAATCCCCTCCCACTAATGTCGTCGCATTATATGCTCATTATTGGATTAAACCACTGATGAAGTTAGAGCCCTTCGGATCCAATCACCTTCTGGAAGCCCTACCTCTAAATGTAGGAGATTTGTGAGGAACATTCTAGATTTATACTATAATATATATAAAGGCCTTATATTAGTCTCAAACTAGTTCATTTTTACTGTGGCTTTTAGCAGTCCTCTAAAGTCAACCTAATCATCTCTGATTTTTACACTGGTATGTAGTCCTGTAGGCTGACCTGCTTCACATTCACCAAACTCAGCCAGATAATTACTTGGCTGTCTTTAATATTGTGAAGTGAAAGATCACACTCCAAGAAGGTAGGGAACGATTGATGCAACCATATTAGCTGGAAGAGAGACTACATTTCTGTAGGAAGTCCCTGAGACCTGGCATGGTCCACTGTTTCTTTACTAACCTTTCATATTACATATTTAACTGAACTGGCAAAGAAAGTTGCTTGAACATGCTCATTGTAATACTGAATTAGGACAAGAGATCATTGTTTTAGGTACCTTCGGTGCTTGCTCATGAGCTCCAAGAAATTTTAGAGAAAAACATCTGAAGCTAACAGTACTGCAACCGCCTTCCTCAAGCTTCTGGGCCTCCCCACTTCTGTAGGACTTTGGCCTTGCTCTTCTCAGCTGACCACTTGTTCTCTGTATGTCTAGAAGATGCCCTTCTTGGGCCCGGCAGAATGGCTCAGTGGTCTAGAGCCCCTGCTTGGGAAGGCTTGGGTAGCTTCAGGGACCGTGGTTCGATCCTGGGCACCACATGCTGCGCCAGCCCTGCCCTCAGGGAGGGCTGAGCCGGCCATAAAAATGAGTGAATAAACAAGCAAAGGTTGTGAAACAATAAATAAATAAATAATAGAAGATGCCCTTCTTGTGTATAGCCCATCAGGGAGGGTTCCTAACAGAACACACCACTCCATTTTTCCTGCTACTGAGACAGAAAGCCTTGGGGGGTGGGTCCCTCTCTATCTTCTTTATTGGACTTACAGATGCATTAATCGCAATACCAACACAGACCATCTCAAATGCTTGCTTTCGTTCCTTCTGCTCCATCTGCCCCATAGTGTAGACAGAGCTGCCCATCTCTGCTGTCCATCTCTACTGATCTTCTCTGCTGCCCACCTCTGCTGGCCATCTCCGATGCCCATCTCTGCTCTGGTTCTGCCCTCCTCACTCCTTTGGCCCCTACAGGCCTCAACACTGGGAAGCTAGTATGATTTTATTCAAACATACAGGAATGTCTTTCTCAAATAATTTTTTCACCTTTTACTTACTTATTTATTTGGTACAGGGTCTCACTACACATGTCCAACTCACAGTGATACTCCTAACTCAGCAACCCCAGTATTGGGGTTATAGTCCTGTGCCAACATGCACAGTTTTGGTGGCCTGCACGTCCTGTGGTACCATTGGTTGAAACGGGGCCCTTGCACTTGCCAGTCAGGCACTTAGACCACTGAGCTATCTTCCCAGCCTTATAGAGGAATGTCTTTCCAACGCTTAAAATTCTCCAAATCTTCTTGTATTTTGTAAAATAAAACCCGTTGTTATTGCCTGTTTTGATTGGCTCTACACCACCCCCACCTTCCTTAACACTCTTGTTTATAACTTCTGCCTTAATCAGAAATGTAACTTTCCACTCCTGAAGCATACCAAAGACACTGAGTAAGCTTTTTACATATGTTGATCCTCCAGTACTCACATCGCAAGCTCCCTGACTTCCTTCCAATTTATACAGTAATGCGACCCTAACAGAGAACTTCTGAGGCTCTTTTCACAGGATCCCCTTCTCTATCTCTTGGCCTTCTTCACTTTTCTTACATGATGTATATTTGTATCCTCTTGCTGTGGTATCTGTCCTTAGTCTCTAGATTTCAAGCTCTCTGAAAGCAAGGTTTCTCTTTTTTCTTTGCTATAATTCCAATACCCATAATAAACAGAATATGTTCAGTCAACATCCTATGAATTAATTTTTCTATCTCATCAGACAGCAAAGCATAGGAAGCATATATGCCTTTTGGAAAAAACAACTGCCATGTGGCACACATTTTTCTTACAAGTGTGTTGCTACTTTATACCCCAACAATATGTTAAGAACCACAGTAGAGATGTTTACATAACACATAGGAGTGGCTTGTCACACAGTACTCAGAAATCATTAGCTGACCAATATGTACACTATAAAACTGACAGCCACTTGCATGCCTTGGCTACAAAAGATGGCTCTAACCTATTTTTACTCTTTTTTGCAAACAGGTAGAATATTTCACCCTTATATTTTTGTTTGGGTCAATTTATTGGTTGAAACCATTATAAGGCACAAATCAGTAGGAATCAAAACTTGAGACCTTAAAATCATCAACAGTGATCTTGGGAAGTAGTCAATTTATGATATGACAGTTTTCAATATTGGAAACCTCACTATCCCTAGAGGCTACCTATTTTGTAGTTCATTGAACTTCCTTTAGGTAAATAGAATTTACATCTGGGTTACTTGCATACATAGGCTATAGGCTTCAGGCTTTGCAGTCCACAGACAAATGAAATAGAAAGCCAAGAGATACAGGTAGTCCTCATTTAGTGACTGTGGTTTGCTCCTGCAGCTAGGTCGCTTACTGAACTGGATGTTGGATAGGAATTGTCTGTGGTATGCACATTACAGCATTCAGCACAAAGAAATTGGAGCAAAGGAACAACAGAGAACAAAGAAAACTGGCTTGATGATTTTGCTCTTATTTTTATGGTTCTTTCATGTAGTACTGTGATTGTGTAACAACATAAAGTTAGTACTGAACTATACTGTAAAATCAGATAAAATTATAGTATTATATACAAAGTACACAATACAAAGAAGACATTAATGCTATAAAAAGCAAAATATACAGGACTGTACAAAAGAAAATAGAGATAGGGTATAACCAGTAGATCATTCATCCAAACAGTATACCTTGTTCATAAGTTTGAACATTTGCCAAAGAAAGAGGTCAAGGGCCAGCCTGACAGCTCAGCAGACTAAAGTGCCTGCTTCAGCAGAGCACAGTGGCCTGGGTTCAATCCATGAGGCACACTGACGTGGCTATTGAGACTGGGTATGGTGGCGCACACCTATAATCCCAGCACTTGGGAGGCTGAAAACAGAAGAATCACTATGAGTCTGATCTATGTAGTAGAGAGACTGTACACCCTGTCCTAAATACAGAAAAAAGTCATTAAATGAGGAATATCTACATAGAATAATAAAGGTATAAAACAAAATTTCAACTAGAACATCACAGTCAAATTTGGAGAGATGTTTATCTCATTCCAGAAATCTAGGAGGAGGAATACTGTTTCATTTTATGTAGAAAAACTCATCCAAAGTTATTCTGATCATTTTATCTATAGAGAATATTTTGGAGAGTAGAGCTGTCCAGCAAATCTCCCCAAAATGTGCAGGTTTAAAACAATTTTGTTTCTTAATCCTCAAATACCTCTGCATTAACTTGGGGGCTCTGCAGCCCAGGGTTGGACTTTGCTGCTGACTGATCAAGCATAATTTTTTGCTTGGCAGAAGTTATTCCTTCCTGTATCTTGGCAGTAGCTTCAGTAGGCCACTAGCAGTATACTTTTTCCTACTCCTCACAAAGGTCCAAGAAAGAAGAGAAACCTGCAAGTGTTTTCAGGAATCTTATTTGTTTGTTTTGCTTTATACTTGTGTTCTTTTTCGCGAACTCAGAATGAGAGAACACTGCAAAGTTAGAAGGCAATGTACCCAGACACAGGGAGGGCCTAGACTGAGACCAGAAATCTAATTAATGCTCCATAGGGGAAAAAAATCTGTATGTGGTGGTGCACGCCTGTGTTTCAAACACTGGGGAGGCTGAAAAGGGAGGATCACTATGAGTCTGAGCTGTGTAGTGAAACCCTGCAACAATCAAATGTATTTAAAAAAAAAAAAAGGAAGAGAAATAATGGGGGGAAAAAAAAAAAAAAAAAAAAGGATTAAAAAAAAAAAAAAAAAAAAAAAAAAAAAAAAAAAAAAAAAAAAAAAAAAAAAAAAAAAAAAAAGAAAAAAGCATGAGAAATGGAAAAGGTAGACCATACAGTCTAAACAGGAAAATTGCTGGACTGAGCTAAGATACATGACCTTGAAAAAATTATATATTGAAAATATATAGTACAGTATTTGTAAAAATAACATTTATAAAGACACGAGACTCATAAAAACATGTAGTATTAATAACAACAGGATTTTTCAATAAGTGGCAGCATAAACTCAGGTTCACCTAGGAGGATAAGAAAAGAAGAAATACAATAAAAGAACACAGAATTATTTCATAATGTATTTTACAACTTTAGAGAGAAAATTAAGTCACAATGTAGCAGAATGAAAGTAAGTGTCAAATACCCTGTGGCTCTACTGTGGTCCCTATCTTTAACATGGGCACTTGAGGGACATTCAACATCTAAAATACTAGTGTCCATTAAGAAAAGGGATCAGGGTTGGCAAGATAACTTAGCAGACTAAGCACCTGCTTAGGCAAGCACAGGGAACGGGATTTGATCCCCTGTACCACATGCCAAGTGAGCCCACCAAGACTGAGACCTGGTATGCTCCGCAGTGCTGGGGAGGCTGAAAACAGGAGGATCACTGTGAGTCTGAGCTGCATAGTGAGACCCTGTGCCACACGTATTTTTTTTTTAAAAAAAAGGACAAAAGAAAAGAAAGATTATAGGTAGGTGTGTTGGCATACACCTGTAATCTCAGCACTCAGTAAGCTGAGACAGGATGATCATTATGGGTTCGTGACCAGCCTGAGCTACAAAGTGAGCACAAAGCTAGCCTCAACTGCACAGTGAGACCCTGTCTCAAAAAGACCAAAGAGGTGTTAAGATAGGAATGCATCTATTAATAGTGAGTGCTTAAGTAGGTCATTAAATAAAATACATTTGATTTTCATTTAGCAAATGAACTTTTAGGAACAGAAATCATAGTTTGATTTTGCTTTACATGTTTCTATCAACCACGTATCAGTGCGGAATATAGCAATATCATCTGATCAAATCCATTATTAAGTAAAATATTTACAGGTGCCCAAAACGTGCTTATTCTACCTGAAAAAATTTTGGTGCATTTATTCCATGCCATTTTTCTCTTACTTCATTTATTAAAAACAGCTTTACTCTCATTTTTATTTCTGCAAAATCAGTAGTAGAGAGCAATCTATTTCTAGCAGAGTCTTTTCCAAATGTAGAAAAAAATATTTGCAAGTGACTGTCTCATTCTTTACTCTTAAATTTCTTTTTTCTTTTTCTTTTTTTTTTTTTTTTCTGACGGGACCAGGGTTCAAACTCTCGACATTGCACTTGTGCCAGTGCTATCTTCCCAGCTCCTGAATTCTAATTCTTTATGATCATTTTTGCCATATCCTCAGTGTGTGCTGGCTATTTTAAAGTTTGTCATATTCAGATTTTTTGTTTATTTAATATTCAAATTTTGAAGATAAGCTCTTGAGGTGCGCCCTAATGCCTGTTTCCCCTGTGTGCTTCACCTAGAATGTTGAAGCAGAACATGGATTGAGAACTTAATTGCATATGAAAACAACCCTCTTTGATAAATAGTATATGTTAATCAATGGTAATGTAGTTAAATATATGCTTAATAATGCATGAATTGTTTTTTTCTATATTTTTATATCAGCTAGGCTCTGGTAAACAAGACTTTTTAAACTTCGTGTAAATAAATATCAGACAAATTACCTAAGAGAAGGAACAATGAAAGAACCTGTATGCTAGGGACAGCCAGAAGTGCTTTCATGGTGAAACTGTGTGGACTGGCAGCACCAGCACCACCGAGATCCTCCAAGAATTCACTGCTTTCTATACCGATTAGCCATCTTTGAGGGCCTGGCAGTTGCTTGTGTCTTTACCTCAGCAAGTAGAATGCAGCTAATGTTATTGTGAGATCCCCACGCCTCTTTTTCTGTGATATTTCTTCCTCCCTCTCTTCCATCACCTCCATCACCTGATTTTATTCAAGAACCAGGCTGATCACACTCCCCATCCCTGAGACTGAAATCTTACATCTAGCAATCTGCTTTTTTTTTCCAGATTCCTGTCTTGGTCACAGAAATAAGTTCAACCAATCATCCAGTGAAAGTGGGGCTGTCTGATGCATTTGTCGTTGTCCACAGGATCCAACAAATTCCCAGTATGTAGAAGAAGGGTAATGGCAAAGTATGAGCTTTCTGTGGGGGTGAATTTTAAGGACATTGACCTCAGGCAGGTGTAATTTTAAAAATGAAGCATTTAGCTAGTTGCTCCTTGTTAAATCTGTTATTTGGACTATAATTTCTATTGGGCTTGGCTGTCTCCCTTACTCTTGATTCAGGAAAGTTATGTAAAGAGAATGTAACCAGCGTAGCTCAGAATCTGCAGCTTGCGGTTGTTTCCAATACTTGCTGATGATGAGCAGTGATAGTTACAGTATTAGTAGGAAGAACTTAACACAGTGATGGATCATTTGGTTAATAAGAACATGACTTCACATGTTTGTTTACCTATTTTTAATAAATGTATCAACAAAGCATGTTTGTGCTATTTTATGTAGAGGAAATTTGCGTAAAAAATCATTTCGTCATCTAAAGAAAGATGAAAAGCAAGGTATAAATTCAGATAAGAAAAAAAAAAATGTAAGTGAAGCTACATTCCTTCCCAGGGAAGGCGTATGTCTCTCTTTTGTTAGAATCATTTTTACCTGTCTCATATAGTTTATATTTCATAGCGAAAAATGCAGAATTTTGGAAAATTGTTAGTCAGATCAGAAAATAAAATTGTTGCTGGGTGTTCAGTTCACTGACAAGGCAGGTGCTGGGCATGCAAGAGGCATTAAACTCATCCCTTACGTGGGTACATGCATGTGCACACACGTGCATAGAGACAGAGAAAGAGGCAGAGAGAGACAGAGAGACAGAGAGACAGAGAGAGGGAGACAAAGACAAAGAGAGACAGAGGAGCAGAGAGAAAGGGAACCACAATCAAAGTTTTTGGTGCATTTTGTAGTAATTCCAACCATATAACTAGCCACCCATTGAATGCTGGTTTTTAGACCACCTTTTTATTTCCATAGCTTTCTTCAAGAAGGTGTTAGATTTGGTACTAGAGAGGCTTATTTGTGTCCTTAGTGTGTATATTTAAAGCAAGGAATAATAATAAAATGCAACCAAAGATCAGGTCATTTCTCTCCTTTTTGTTCAAAGTTCATTTTTCCATTCTTTCACTAACCGAGTAGACTTCATCTGTCACATATGTGCGATTTGCTCTTGACTCAAGCTGATTCTAATTATGACATCTGTCAAATACGGAAAGTAAATGGAGTGGAAACCAGTCTTCTCAAAGCAGTGCACTGGCTGGCAGTGTTAGAAGGGCTCCCCCCCCTTAGAACGGCGTTCACAGAGGGCAGTTCTGTTTGATGAAGACCATGCATCCTGGCATGGGTGTCTCCCCATTAGCTGAGAATTTGTGGGAGGTAATATTCAAAGCAACTGTTCAATCAAGGCAGATTTGCCAGCAACTACATTGTACTAGGAACAAAGCAAGGATATATTAGCATGTGCAGGCAACATAAAGGCGCCCTGACAGAACGCTTAAATAAGAGGCTGAGCCCCAGGAGAGCCCCTGGCTGGCTTCTGCTGGAGGAGGAGCGCTCTCACCCTCTCCCTTTCAGAGGTGTTAAATCAGGCATGGCATGAGTCAATTATTGCACAAGTGAAAAGAAACAGTAGTTTTCATTTATTTGTTAGGTCTTTTCATCCCTGGAAGAATTTTATTTTCAGCTTGCTCAAAAGGCATTTGGTGCACGCTGCTGCTCTGCTAGATCATTGTTCAGAGAAAAAGACACACCAAAGTATGAAGAAGAAGTATTGTATATATGCATTTTAATACTCAAATTTTATGTCAGTGTGTTCTCTGTGTTCAAATTTTGCTGGGGCATTCAGGTTCCAGAAGGTAATTTTAGGCCCCTTGTGATACTGAAAAAGGTTAGCTGCTAGTGTTTAGGGGGAAAACTTGCTTGAAAATATCAATTTCATTAAATATATTGGTGAAGTTCCTATGAATTTAGAGACCATATTTTGTCTAAAGTTTGGAACTCAGCATCTGCCTTAAAAATAATATTCAAACAGAGCTCATAGGTAATTTTTGCTCAAGTAAGCTGAGAACTTACGGTACATTCACATTTCCTGTTGACCTTACTACTCAATCCAGAGAAAATTAGCCAAGAAGGAATGGAAATTGTGAGTCTCTAATGCCCCTATCTCTGCCATTGCAAGAGGCCATGTTGGAGGAATAACGTTGGAATTAATGTGTTCTGCTTAAAATTCACTTTGGGAACAGAAAATTTTAATCTTCTTAAAAATCCGTTCCCATGTAATAAAGTGCAGCAGGGTTTGTTACATGAGCTTCTGTGTAAAACAAGAAAAAAGATTACATGAAATTCTAAACTAGAAAAGACACACTTGCTCATGACACAGATTGACGTAGCCCAGGATTAGCATAATACACATTTTAAGCATATTTTTTCCTGAGGAATAGGCTTATTTCTACAGGTTTGTATGTTATCTGTCTGGATAGTCAGAGTTTAGATAAATATTTAAATTCTTTTCAAGATTCTGTTCACATATTAAACACATGCTCAGTATTTGGAGTAGTTCTGGAGGGAATTAAACCTTTATTTCTGTTACCAATTCTTTTCTTTCTTTTTTTTTTTCTGAGTAGCTTTACACACCAACTGATCATTACCCTAGTCAATAGGCAGTTTCATTTCTTCTGTATTTTAAGATGCATTGATAGGACCCTGGTCACAAGAACAGATTTCTGTGCACCTAATCATTGCTTACTTATATGGGTTATTAAATCCAGAAGTTTAATGTAATCTAGGCGACACGAGGCGGGAATGTGAACCTTGGCTGGGGAATACCTTTTTCCCTATGGAGCTAGCATTGCTGTCCCTTTCTTATCAGATTTAGTGAAGCTTTGATAAAGCCTTCGATGATGTGTAAAATAAGTTTAATAAACTTGCTAGCAAGATTTCACTCCACCCATGACTTGTACCATCAGCAACCAAAGCCCTCGTTTTTCAGCTTTTAAATGCTTTCCTGGAGCAAGTGATTTTACTGCTAACTTTGAAATATAGTGATTGAGGCAGGCTTTCTCTTTCAAAAACGATTAGATAGTGGTACACATAATTTCAGTATCAAAGAGGATTTAGTCACAGTTTAGTAAACTGATAAACAATTCTGAGGTTACAAAAGAAATTACTCCTTCCAAAGTGTATGGTGAAATCAACTCTTACATTATTAAATGATAAACATTAGTTACAAATCTGCACGGTACGTGTTAAGTGTAAATATTGGTCATGATACCTTGGCTATATTATTTAATTTCTGCAACTTTACATGTGAAATGAGTATCTTATGATTTAATATGTAATTTGTATGAAACATGTAGTTACATACAAGTTGTTACCATGAAAGACAGGTGTCATCCTAGTAGGCTTACAAGAAATTTGCCTTAACATACAAGTTGATTAGGTGTCCCTGAAATGCTGTGTGTATGAGTGTGTGTGTGTTTAGTGCAGGGTCTACAGGGTCTACAAGGTCTCGCTACACAGGTAGGACTCATAGTGAGTCACCTGTTTTCAGCTTCCCCAGCGCTGGAATTACAGGCACGCACCACCAGGTCCAGGCTCAGCCTCTGCCTCAGCATGGGGGCAGGGCAGGCATTACAGGTGCGTGATGACGGAAGCTCCAACTAGTGCATCTACCTAAGCAGGCGCTTTAATCTGCTGAGCTATCTGGCCACTCCTTTGAAATGCTCTTTTTATTACTGCAAACTTACATGTTTTTAAAATGTATCATCATGCTTTGTATATCAGTGTTATACGACTAAATAAATTTGTTTTTTGAATTTTTTTGGGGGGGGTTCTGGAGTCTAACTCAGGACCTTGTGCTGGCTATGCAGGCGCTGTGTTACTGATCTGTATCTCCAGCTCTGTCAACTAGAAGCAGAAAAACACACACACACACACACACACACACACACACACAGAAACCAGTTGTTCCACTGTATCTAGATATGACCAAGAAATAATCTTCAGATAATGACTTTTATTATTCATTTCAGAAATCTGAGCATAAAATGACCTTATTACAAATAGAAGTGTAATATACTGCAATTCAAGGTAACAGAAAATATGCAGAAATTTTAAAATTATCTCTACATCTGTGAGAATTAGCAGCCAACATTTTCACTACCCCATCTAGTCTTTCATACCCAGAACATACACAGAAAAATGCACACACACTGAAACTGTCCTCATGTAAAAATATATTTTGACCTGATTTCCTGTCAAAATACACAATATTTTCTTAGATTGTTTGATATTTGCCTAAATGAGGCTATTAATGGTTGAAACACATTTCTTTCATTCATAATGTGTGCAAATGTTTTCTTTTGTGTTGTTTCTTGTATTGACAATAAACCTATGCTGATCATACTTGTTTTTAAATCTTACTCTAATTGTCAGAAAATGAAATAAAAATTGCTTGGGGCCAGCGAGATAGCTCAGCCATCTAAAGCGCCTGCATACCTGCATAGGCAAGCGTAGGCAACTTCAGAGACTGCGGTTCGAGCTCTGGCACCACATGCGCACCAGCCCCATCCCCAGGGCAAGCTGAGCCAACCATAAAAAAGAAGAAAAAGAAAAATGTCTTTCCATCAACATTAGATAACCCGTGTAGCTATGTGCTTTCAGATACTGTTAGCATTTTTTTAAGTTTTGCGAATATGATCAGAGGAAAACATGGTACGTAACAATTGCTCCAATTGTCTTTTATGAGAAAACATGAATATTGATTGATGGATTTATAGACCATTATAAATTCCATGTGTTTCTATTGAATGGCCCTGTGGAGTAAATCTTTCATAGCCTCACTTAACATCCCTTCAAGGCCTTTTGCACAGTATGCAGAGGTATTCCTGAATACATAAACATAGCAGCACTGCTTTCTTAGTTTTTTTTTTTTTCTCACATCTAATTTAATATTTTGAATATTCATTTTAACCGTTGAGTTGCTGAGCTCCTGCCAGCTGAGTTTTAAAAGCACAACATTTTAGGCAAGAAACCCAGAAAGCCTACATATGCTATGTAGCTCTGTTTTGAAACCATACAGCTGGGTCATTTAAGCAGGGAGATAGTTACTTTCACATACACACACACACACACACACACACACACACGTGCGCGCACACACTTCTAGAGATAGAAACCAATCTGGGTACCAGCTAACCTAACTTGAAATGGTTTTAGTGCAAGTTACACCACTGATTAGTTCTGATCCCTTAGAGAACTCCATGTATTACTTATCTGGTGCTTTGATGCAGCAAGACTGTCCTTAGTGTCCGCTACTTTACATGCACTGACATGGTCCAGGCTACTCCGGGAGCACGTGTTCATATGGTGCTTCCCTGGCTATTATTATTCACAGCCCAATAAAAGAGCAGCATTTTCAGCAGCAGAACCCATGTTAATTTGTAGAGAAAATAATTTTAACGCTTGTCCTTAGTGAGTCACTAAATTATTGTGAAAATATTTGTATGTATTTGGCCATAACTAGATTATTTCTAATATATTGTTCTTGTAGGTGGCAATTTTTCTAAGAAATTAACCATTATTATTGAGATTGTAGATATCATAACCTTAGCAAATAAAGTGTTTTGGTTATTGATATGGAAAACATCTTCACCTTTAATTCTCTAAGAAATAATAACACGGACAGACATGCTGCTGGAGGAGCTTCACACTACCAGAAATGCTCAGAATCTGAGCCCCTAGGATACCTCGCTGGCTACATACAGTACTGTGCACTTGCACTGTGGCTTGGGATCCTAAGAAATGGATTATTTTATTTTATGTTATTTTATTTTATTTTTAGGACTGGGGATTGAACTCACGACCTTGCACTTGCCAGTCAGGCACCTGTGCTGCGGAGCTATCTCCTCAGCCCCAGAAACAGATTTTTTAGTTGCATTTATCGAACTAATTTTAAGTTAAAGAGTTTCATGTAATTAGTGGCTGTCACATTGGACAGGGAAATAGTAGGCCATATATACATAATTAAATTAAGAGAAATGACAAATGTCCAGTGTGCACATTGTTTTATTCCTTTGCCTTTTTTAAGGCATTCAATTATTAAATGTGTTTAAATACTGTTTTTAAATGTCTTCTTAAAATAATGGGACTAAGGGCAGGGGAGAAAGCTCCATGGCACAAATGCCTGCCTGACAAGTACAAGATCATGAATTTGAACCTAGGTCCCACCAAAGATAAGATAAGATAAGATGAGATGAGATGAGATAAGGTGAGGTAAGGTAAGATAAGATAAGATGAGATAAAATAAATAAAATAAAATAAAATAAAACAAAACAAAAAATAATGGGGCTGTGGAGATTGCTCAGCAGCCGAAGTATCTGTCTTACAAACTCCTGAGTTCAATCCAATAATGAATTTTCAGTTAGAATAATTCTAACTGATTTTTCGCATGAGAAAAAATCCTAATGGGTCTGAGGAAAAAGCTCAGTCAGTAGAATAAGCGCTTCCCTGGCAACCACAAGGGCCTGAGTTCAACTCCTGGTCCTGAAGAAAAAAACAAACAAAAAAAAAAAACCTAGGGCTGGCCAAATAGCTCAACAGATTAAAGTACCTGCAAGCAGGTGCAGGGGCCAGGGCTTTGATTGATGGGCCTGCTGTGCCAGGCCCTCCCACAAGGTGCTCTGAGACAGTGACTTGAGACTGGGCATGGTAGCGCACACCTATAATCCCAGCTCTTGGAGGCTGTAAACAGGCAGATCATTATGAGTCTGATCTAGTAGTGAGACCCTAAACACCCTGTAGACCCTTCCCTAAGTACGAAAAAAAAAAAAACCTTATTGATTGTACTTATCAATTGTGATAAAAAGCAAAATCAAAATGTGGTAGTAAGCATTATGATAAATATTAACAATATTTTTTCTTTACTCTTGTTTTTAATTTCTGAGGGTTAAACCCAGAACCTTCATACTGAGCTACATCTCCAGTCAAACCCACTGCTCTGTGGCACTAGCAATTAGGCCCAGGTCTGATTCAGATCTGCATCCTTAGCCCTTTTCTTTTTTTTTTTTTTTTTTTTTTTGTCTTTTTTGAGACAGGGTCTCTTTAAGCAGTTGAGGCTGGCCTTGAGCTGACTTTGTAGCCCAGGCTGGTCTCAAACTCGCACCAATCCTCCTGCCTCAGCCTCCCCAGTGCTGGGATTACAGGCGTGAGCCACCATGCCTGGCTGTCTTAGCCCTTTTCTTAAATTTTGAAAAATATATTTAGACAGGGCTCTGCTAAATTGCCATCTTTCTGTGTTAGCATTTCAGACTGCTGAGATTAGAAGTGTACACCACCACACCTAGTTTTCTGGCTGTATTCTATTGAACCTATCTAAGTCCTTTTCAGAGGAACTAAAGCTCATTCATTATTTTTAGGGTTATCAGTCTTTGCATTCATTTAAGGCTAGCTTCATCTACAGATCTTCAGTAAATGTGTCATCTTCCCTGAAAATGGAAAGCCCTTTACAATTATTCATTCTGTGGTAGATAGCACTGCTTCTCTTACAGCTCAGTTTTATTAATAGCTTAGGTTATCAGGCATACACTAGTTTAGGAAAGTTGAAACGAGTAGAAATCAAGGCTTCATTTATAAAATAACCTCAAATTAAAAAGTACTGTGTAAATGATATTTTCTAATTTTAATTCATATATTTCTACCATACATATACTATTTGGTTGAGCCTGGTTTTATTTTTTTAGCTTGCTTGCTTTATTTGTTTGTTTGTTTATTTATTTATTTATTTATTTATTTATTTATTTATTTATTTATTTATGTTATGGCTGGCTCAGCCTGCCCAGTGAGTGGGGCTGGCATAGCATGTGGTGCCAGGGATTGAATCATGGTCGCTCTGTTGCCAAAGCAGGCCTTTTAGGCCCCTGAGCTATCTCGCTGGCCACTAGCTTGGTTTTATTTTCAAAACAAAGTGAAAATATCAGATTTTCTCATCACTAAAAATCATTGATGATCAATTTTAACATATTTGAGAATTTTTGTTTTCTAAAAGTTTCTCTGGACTGGAAACAATTACTTCAGGAAATTGTGGTTAAGCTATTTCCTTTAAATAAATTGAATTCCATTTCATCTGGTATCACATTCTCTGAGAAACAAGTCTTTATTAATCTTGGGCTATATTTGATTATATTTAATAATGCTTGAATTTCTACTTCTAATACAAAATCTCCTAGCATCACAGAAAAGACTTTGTTATTAAAAATTCAAAGCATGTATACACTCATTCATTCAGTGTGTACTGAGTGGCTGTCTAGTAATATTGAATGAGTTAGTTTAAGGAAAAGAAGCCCAGTGAATGAACACATCACCCTTATAATTCTCCACTGTGTGGTTTCCCTCCTACAGAAGCTCAGGGAACGAGGCCAGGTAGTTCTCAACAACAATCTAAGCTAAATTTGTCTATACGGTTTTATCTGTCTTTATTTTGAAATATGAGCTTAAGTTTTCCATTTTCCTTCATTTTTTTCTTTAAACTTTAAATATATACTTGCCCTTACCTTATTTCTTACTTTTTTCCTGCTACATAATGAATATTTCTCTCTTGACTAACATTTTACTACTATACAGAAAATATTTCTATTTTCAACTACTATTGCTTGCATATATTTATAAATCTGCCTGCTGGCTAATATTTCCAGATGAATTTTCTCACAAAGAGTTTCGTTTTTGGCAAATATGGTATAAAGTTTAAAATGAGGATATTCTTTTTTATGTATTTAGTACAGATAGGGTTTACAGCGTCTCACTACACAAATCAGATGCATTTTCAACCCCCAAGTGTTGGGGTTACAGGCATGTTCCACCATGCCCAGTCTCAGTCGCTGTGTCAGTGTACCCTGGGGGCAGGGCCGGCATGGCACACCAGGAATGGAACTGTAAAATGAGGAAATTCTTAATGCACTTTACCAAATGTCATTTAATGAAGTCACAATTTCCTTTTCTCTCAGGAAAAAAATACATTCAATTACAGGATACTTAATGATATGGCATAAGAATCAATGACATCACAAATGCACATTTTATGACTGGTGTATGTGTCTTACAAACTTTTGCACATGTCTCTAAGAAAAGACTTTTGTCTCCCGGGAGCCAACGGAGCCATTACGTTACTGTCACATACGCAGTTTGTGTGCCATCTGGCCCACTATGACACTACATTTGCCTGCCTATTCAACACTGGTTTCCTTGTCTTCTGAGGTAGGATGATTGCCAGTGTAGGTCAGGAATTGGATCTTGTTTAAGCCACTAGTAAAATATGTGCTGAAGGAAGAGAAATAGGAGGTTTGCTTCAGCCATGTTCCCAACTCCCTTCATGTGTGCTCAGTGTCTGAACTTTTAGATTTTAGAGACCTCCTGAGATTTACAAGCAGTCAAGGAACAACGAGAAAAAAGTTCAAGAGGTTTACATTAATGTTTATTGCTTCATCTAATGCTTAATAACATTATTACTTAGTAGAATTAGAGCTACAGAAGGAGTTGGAAAAACTGAGGGTAACGTATTTTTTAAATTTTTAAGTACTTCATTTAACAACTTCAAGTACATAATTCTGTTGTTGCACTGTATTTTTATGTGGAATATTATGTGGGAAGCTTGAAATGGGTGTACCAGTATACCTTTGTTTCTTCCTTCCTTCCTTCCTTCTTTCTTTCTTTCTTTCTTTCTTTCTTTCTTTCTTTCTTTCTTTCTTTCTTTCTTGCACTTGCCTCACAGATGCTTATGTCACTGTGCTATACCCCCAGTCCAGTGTCCTTTTATATCAAGAGTCTCTTTTTCTTGTGTCTTCAGGCTGCCAGTGAATGTTAAACTTGATTAAATCATACAAATTACAATAAGGAGTACTCAGTACATAGTATCATGTATTGGGTTCTATTTGAACTAGAAAAAAAAAAGTTATAAATGTGAGGAGCTAGTTACTAACCACTGGCAGCACAAACAAGAAAATGCTAGTAAGTCATTTATTTCACAATTTGAACAAAATACTGAAATAAAAATGAGAACAGGCCAGGTTAGGAAATCGTACTTCTCCATGTAAATGTTAATTTTCCAAACAGGCAAGTAAACTAGGTCAAGCCACATGGCATCAGCCTGTGTTCATTCCAATGTGGGTAGACAGGAACTGGAGAAGATTGATGGTGTCTTCATAAAATCACTGCATCTCTTCTGCAGATAGCTATCAGTCATCTCTAAATATGAAACTCCATTTATGTAACTCACATCAGCTTGAGACTGTGATCATTGAACTTTATTTTCTCTAGATTTAGTTTATTTATCAAAGTACTGCAAGAATAAGTACTTAATATTAATCTTGGTTTTGTGAAGCTGGAATAGACTTGTTAAATTTGAATTGTCAGCATCAAGATGAAACATTGAGTTTAAATTATTTTGGCTTAATTCTTTGAAGAAGGCACTTAAGTTCATTTCTAGAATCAAATGAAAGCTCTTAGCACTGGCAGGACCAGTAAGTAAAACACTTGCTCAAGCCTTGGTTTTGACAGGAGATTTTCAGAAATACTACAGAAGTGACCATTTGTGAGCGGCCACTGATTGGCAGGTTATCAAACAAAAAGCACGCTCATTAATTTGGTGTTATTAAATCATCTCCTCCCAATGGTGGGAAGTTTTGAGCAGGTAATAGAGCTGCCATGGAAAACCTGTTCCTCTATCCTTTCCTTCTATATGCGTGGTCAATAATTAGCTCCCTAAGGCTTCCCAGCCACAGTCATTAGTTGAGATGGTCTAACATATAACATGAAAGGAGAATAATTCCAGTATATTAAACACCATATGGACTCGGTGCAAACTGTAGCAGGAACATGCTCTAGCTCCCATCCTCATGATTTCATACGGCAAAACTATATTAAGCATTACTTCCCAAAACTGAGTCACTTAGCAAAATATTTGGGAAAACTATATGAGGAACTTGTCTTATTTAGACAAAAATGTCCTTTAACCCAAACAAGTTAAATTTCCTCTAAAATAGTATTGGACACTGTGGAGTTTTTAAACAATGAATAGTCTCTCAAATGATTCCTGAGAGGCACATTATTTAGGAAATGCATCACTACCATTGCAAGAATTCCAAAAATGAAATAAAATGCTGAGAGCCCTGCTTTTCCATTACATTCACCCCACTAGTGAGGCTCATAATGGGGATTTTAAATATATTTGTTTTGTTTTAGTCTAAAATACATTTGCTTATGTTTGTCTGATTTGTAGATATTAAAGTACTTGACAAGTCTCCATCTAAGTTTATTCTCAGGGACTTTGAAGGATTTGCTGATGAATTATGAGAAATTATTTTATGTAATATAGATGTTAATCAACATTCTTTAGACATGCTATATGTCAATGCATAGCAATACCAATTGAAAGCGATTTCAAATTCTATCCTTTCTCAAGTTTTACTGAGATCGAACCATCAAGTGGAATTATGGACTTCTGAGATATGTGACACACAATTAGGTGTGGGTGTACACTGTGAAATAATGACCAAAATTCAGTTAATTAGTTAAATATCAGTTGTGTGTGTGTGTGTGTGTGTGTGTGTGTGTGTGTGTGTATTTGTGCTTAGACCACTGAAGCTTCAAATTCTTTCAATTTTAGGAGTGATACAGTTTTGTTAATTATAGTCAACATATCGCATAAAAATAATTTATCCTGTTTTTTTTTACATTATTAAAAATACATTCTAAACCTTTCAACCAATTATATAATTATTGTTCTTATTATGACTAATATTAGACTGAAAATGAAAAACACTTTTTTGGGGACTGAGGAGGTAGCTCAAAGTTCTAAGCATCTGCTTGGCAAGCTCAAGGATTCAGGTTCGATCTGCAAGGCTGCATGTTGTGCCAGCCCTGAACAGTGGGTGTACCATGCCCACCACTGACATAGGGCACGGTGGTACAGACCTGTAATCCCAGCACTAGGGATCCTGAGACAGGAGGATCATTATGAGTCCAAGCTTGATAATTATTTAAGTAAGTAAATAAATAAATAAATAAATAAATAATTTTAAAATAGAAACTTTTTTTTTTTTTCTTTTTGAGACAGGGTTTCTCTATCCAATTTAGGCTGGATTTGAATTCACTTTAGAACTGAGGCTGGTCTGGAACTCCCAGTGATCCTCCTGCCTCAGCCTCCTGAGTCCTAGGATTACTCATGTCAGCCACCATACCCAGTTAGACTGAAAATTTTTAATTACAATGTATTCCCTAAAATTCAAGCTAAGAAAATGATACCATAATGCTGCGGTTATGTTTATGGGAAATTATTTGAAGTTAATTCCTTCCTGCTTTATTATTATAGATGTTAGAAGAAGAACAATTTATGAATATCATAGAGTAGAGCTACAAATGTCAAGAATTACCAACATTTCAGCTGTGGAGATGACCCCATTACCTAGTAAGTTAATATGTGCACATAGTTAAGTAGAAAACGTGATTTGAAAGTTTGATGATCTGAACTATTAAATAATTATGTTGATAATTATTGTGTTATGTCATTATAATTGTGTTTGGCATGTATAAGTATTTTGATCCATTATGTGTATGGAGATGGGCAGTGATGTTTATTTTGGCTGAGTGGTCTTTTCTCCCCCACACTGTTAATGAGTGCTGATGAGAATGTTCTGTCCTGTTTCCTAGCTTGTCTCCAGTTCAACAGTTGTGGCCCTTGTGTGGCCTCTCAGATTGGTTTCAACTGCAGCTGGTGTAGTAAACTTCAAAGGTAAAGTAATAACAAGACAAGTTTACTATTTGCAAAAATATGTTGCCTTTAATTTTAAATGTCAAGCATGTTGGTTTTCTGTAAATTAACACCATACCATGACCCTCATGACAAAAAGATGCTTAGAAAATGTCTGAGTGCTGAAAATGACCTCATATTCAATAAGCCCATTATGTAAATGCACAAAATGACTACCCTTCCTGAGAGTATGTAAGACTCCCATCTGTAATACATTTACAATTCTCAGTAGGGCTTTCCATTCCATAGTTGCTAAATCTAAATTGATGATTTTGATCCCCATGTTGTAGAGAAAATTCATCATGTGCTATCTTTTCAGTAGCAACGATGGATTATAATAATCTCATCTACATGCTTAGTAAATCCCTGTGTAATAGCTAAGGTTAATACTCCAGATAATTGTAGTGGGGCTGGGGAGATAGCTCAGTAGAATCAGAGCTTGCCTGGCAAGCACAAGGGCCTGAGTTCAATCCCCACTTCTGGAAAAAAAAAAAAGAAGTTATCAAAGGTTGACAAAATCCCGACCTTTACATAAATACACTGCGCAACAGGACTCCCACACTCTAGTTGACTTTGACACATAAGCTACATAATTTGCACTGTCACAAAGGTTAACTTATTTTCGTAAGGAGTCCAGGCAATTATTTGTTCCCTAGTGCAAGATGTGGAGAGTAGACTGCTGGTCAGCCCAGTGAAAAATGAGCATGGTTATAGCAAATGTTCACGGAAATTAATGCAAGCTGAGCTAACACAAGGAAACAATCGCCTACCCCACTGCCTGCCTGGCTCCTCCAAAGGGAAGCATAGCCTAAGTGGATTCAGAAATGCCTGAGTAGATCCTGAGACTGTTACAGTTTTGTTTGAAATACAAAATGAAGAATTTTATATGCATTTTGTTATTTGTTCAACCCTTTTGTGTATCAGTTATGTCCCAGGTGTTCAGATTATAACAGCAAGCAATGTTGATGTTGTCCTTGTATCCCGTCAAAGTGCAGGTTGTCAGGAATAAGTCCCCTTCTCACCTTCCAAGTCTGTGAACCATCAGCTTCCTTCACTAGGTGGAGGACTATATTCTGAGCACTTAGTCATGCATGTGCTTCCCTGGGCAATAAACAGTCATGGTGTTATTCTCTACTGGCTGCAGCATCTGTGCATGCTAAAGTCACATTCAGGAATACACCCAAAGTTACTGAAGGCTAAAAAATAAAATATCAATTATTTGATAACAAGCTTTAGGAAAAAAGTTACCTATGATTTTAAAGATTGTACCCTGGGCCTCATGCTTGCTCAGTAATCTCTCTTCCAACTGAGCTACATTCACAGACCTAGGAAACATTGTTAACTTGCTAACTTTAGGGCAGCCACTACAATATTATGGCTAGAACAAAATTATGTATGGTAACCTCAGGTTTGCTTTCAATTTAACATGTAGTTTCCTTTGGGAAATGATTTGCAAATAGTCTAAAAGCAAGCAGGCAAGCAGGCAGGCAGGCAGGATTTTTCTAAGAAGGTCTTAACTTATCTCTATATCCAGAGCTAGAGAACTGTTACTAAATCAGTGGTTAATGGTTGCTTATCTTTGTATTTGTCTAATATTTCCTGAAGATCATGTTAGTATCAGAAGTTATCCAAAAATCAAATTAGATATAGCCAACGGAAATCTAGAGAGGTGGCATGTTACTGTATAAATTTAAAGGATGTTGAGCTTTGAAATGGCAATTGTCCAAAACAATTAAATAGAAGGCCCTCATTACACTTGTTCTAACTTCTTGAAGGTCACGTTCAGTGCTCAGCATAGCAGGAAAATCTTGTCTAGTAGGGTTTGCAGATACTTATTTTCTCTTCTCAGAGACTCTAGAGTGGTTAAAGACAAAGACATTGAGTAGTTTGTCTTTATCTTTCCATAAGCTCAAATTTACTTAGTACTGAACAAAAAGGGAAAATTACAAAATCACAACTAGGTTCCAACAGGAGAAATTGTGATTACACTTGTATGAGATTGAAGGGCCCCCAGGACAAATGACTATTTCAGGTAAAGGCAAGAGATTCCAGAAAAAGAGAGAGAGAGAGAGAGAGAGAGAGAGAGAGAGAGAGAGAGAGAGAGAGAGAGAGAGAGAGAGAGAAAGAAAAACAATAGAGCACTATCAGTAGAATGTCCTAGCCAGGATGCCATTATGGCTTGTGTCTAGCTGTCCCCTATGAACCTCATGAGATCATAGTCCTGTTCCAAGGTGGTGGCTGGACCTCTTACGTGTGACACTGGGATCCAGGGTCTGTGATATCTAAATTGCTTTAACATAGTCAGGGTATAGATAATGGGAAGCCCACTCTGGGTATGGCTGGCACCACCCAAAAGGCTTGTAACTGGATGGGACAGAAGGGAAAAGGAGGCTTGCTTCATTGCCGCTGCTTTCTGCCTAACCTGCCATGGACTGTCTCTCCTGTGCCACATCACCCCACCGTGCTACCCTGTCTTTGAGTAGCTCACAAAGGGTGAAAACCTCTACGACCTGTGAGCTAAAAGAAACCTTTTGTCTTTTAACTATGGATGTCGTGTAATTTGTCTTAACAACAAGAAAAATAACTAAGACACTTGTTATAATTCCTGTTGCAAACAATGTTATAATAAATGAAGTTCTTGTAGACTCATGTACAAGCCTTTCTATAGCTAACCATGTTTTAATGTATGTTTTTGGTAGAAATGCATGCTAGAACTTTCAAGTGAATGATTTTGGAAGTCAAAACATATTTTCACAACTTGGATATTTTACCCCACCCAGACACTGAAGGGATTTCTGAGGCAGACACCATGTCAAGGAATTGTAGAATGTCACGTTTAACAGCAATTTTGCAATGAGAAATCTAAGGCTGATTAGAGCTAAATTATTTGTGCAGGATTTCAGCCCTCTAAAGTAATAAGCTTACAACTTAACATAGGTCAGAGTGACTCCAAACTTTTTATACTTGATGTTGCAGGCAAGTAACATCATTTAAAAATTAGTATGAGAAGAGTGTAGAAATGAGTCACAGCATCCCAAAGACTTCTGCATGGCTCTGACAGCACACGTTCTTCACAATTAACTGAGAAAAGAAAGGTGATGCTCTAGAGGAAAGCTGAGAGGAATTCATTGTAGACACTGCTTTAAAAAGTACAAGTTTTCTGTGAATTATTGTTTGGTGTTTTGTTGAATATCAAAGTGATTTAAAATCTTCCATTTATTTTTAATTCTTCAGCAACCCCGTTATATACATATCAAAATCTGTTTAATTAATTGGTTTTAAGTATGGCTCATTGCACTTCTGTTCAACTTAATTTCCCCACTGCATTTTATTAATTTCTCCTTACACTTAGGAGCATCTAAACTTTGCTTCATTTCCCTAGACTTCAGAGCTTTTATGCAAGAAAAAATGGACAAAAGAAGTCTTATTCTAAGCAGCGTAAAATTGACCCTCTGATATTTTTCCTCCCACCATTCTTGCTTTTCCTATGTGCACATTTATCCCTGCATAATAATCAGATGCTGGTAATTACTGAATTCTCACACTGAGCTTGCACTGAAAAGATAAGATAATTTTAATTAGTTTGTTTATTTCCTTTAATTCTCATATTTTAGGGATCAAAATCTAAAGCAAAATGCCAGAGGTGGTGGTGCATGCCTGTAATCTCAGCATTAGAGAGGCTGAGGCAAGAGGATTATGGTGAATCTGAGGCCAGCCTGAGCTGCACAGAGCGAGTCTGCCTTAGCATCCACTCCCAAAAAACAAATCAAGCAAATAAAAAGAAGGCAAAATGTTTGCAAGGACTTGCCCAAGATCTCAGAGGACTGGAGTTATGGGAACATGTAAAGAAATTCATAATCAGTTGATCAAAAGTATTACTTAAACTGTTTTGCCTAATTTTTCTAGGTAAGAATATGTATTTATTTCCTCATTATAAATTGAGAAGACTTGAATCATTTCCAGTTATATCTTGTCTTTCCTCTTTCAACAATGAATTGTGAATTTCTCTGTTCAAGGTACTATTTAATGCTGCACAATCAGAGGTTAAATAGACCAAATCACTCATCTAAAGGGACTTACATATTTTATGTGAACAGATGGACTTAAGGCAAAGAAATATGCAGTAAAATTAGTTAATTGTGAGAGCTATGATAAAGAAAATAACATGGCACTGTTAGCTAAAAAAATAAACTGAGTTTCCCTTGATGGCACAAGTTTTAAGGAAATTTTCATTTTGAAAAGTCTTTGGTTTGAGCAGTTAATCCATTAGCTTTTCCATTTCGGCCCATAATACCTGACACCAACAGTATGAAAGAGACAGACTTAATTTGCCTCATATTTTCAAGGAATTCACTCGACAGATACCATGCAGAAGGTGTGGCAGGGGAGAGCTGTTAGTTAATGATGACCAGGACACAGCCTGGGAACCATGCCTAGAAGTGAGGGGCCAGATAGAAACCTAAGGTCACACCTCCAAGCCCCACCAAGGCACACTCACAAGTGTGTGCCATCAGTAGCTCAGTGGCTCCCAAGTCCAATCGAGGCAATCTTCCACCTTGACTATCATAAATATCATCTTTCAAAGGTGAAATTTTAAATTAGAAAAAATACACTTTGGTTGGTAAAGTATTTGTTAACAGTGTATCAAATACCTCCTATATACCAGGTGCTGATGTGATTCAGCATGCACCAGAAAATAAATAAACTAAGAATTAAACCAAAAAGTCAAATGGTAATGACCTGTGTGCTGAGATTGATCTGGTTACTAGGGACTAGATGCCTGACAAAGATATCTGGGAAGAACCATGAACAGATCTGAAATAACAGATCTAAAGAGGCAGAAAAGAGCATTTCAAAGGAAACTGCAAGTGCAACAGTCCTGTAATAGTGCAAGCTTGGTCTTACGAGTAAAGAAAGGACCACAGTGAGTTGGACATGGTGTGAACTGAGTGTGGAGAGAGAATGGTATCATATATGGTGAGAAAGGTGGATCAGTGCCTGGAACACAGACGGCTCTGTTAGTCTGAAAGACATTTATTCTCAGGCTATTGGGAAGCGTTAAATTATTGAGCAATGCAGCTTTCAATTTTAGGATGTGAGCAGTAAGAGTGACTTGGTTGTATTATGTTTTTAGAACAGATTTGTTCCACTGTTTGGAAAAGATGGATAAAAATAAGAAGTGAAAAGATGGTGGGTAATGTAATGTTACCTCTGAAGAAGTGGTGCTAGCAGCTTGGACATGGGTGATCATCATGGGGGCCATGAGAGGTGGAAGGAGGCAGATTACTTACCAGTAGACTAGAAGTGAAGGAAGAGGGTGAGATAAGACCACTTCCTAGATGCTTCATAAAGCCTTTTGTTGAGTGGTGGTCCTTGTTTTGTTTGTCATTTGTATTTGCTTTTTAGACAGGTGGAATGGCAGGTGAAATATTGACAAGAATTAGGGAGAAAGAGTTTGGTTTGGGTCAAGTAAGTCAGTGATGTTTGTCACACTTGAAATGGAAGTGTGGAAAGTGTAGAGATGCATAAATCAGAAATTTTAGGCAGAGATTATGGTTAGAGGTTCAGACTGGAGAGTCACTGTCCTATAGATGGAGTTTAAATACATGGGACTAAATGAAATCAGCTATGGGGAGAGTGTAAATTGAAAATAACCTGAAAAAAAATAGCCTGAGTTTCCAGACACCAGCTCTGTGGAATAGCATAATGAGGATTGATGCTAATTTTCCTTTACATGGAGTTATTTTCAAAGAATGTTCATGCACATATATGTTTTTATAGACAGAGAATTCCTCTGAATAGATGTATAAGAGAGGAGAAAAAGTATCTGTTTAGGGAGAAATGGTATGTGTAGCTTTTCATCATGGACATTTACATGACTTTAATTTGCTTCCAGTTGGAACTGATGAAATGCAGAAGCCTTCAGAGGAGAAAGGGGTAATATAAGTTCCCTTTCTAAGACTAGAAATGGTCTCTTACTCATCTTTTTGCACTTCTCATAGTATCCCACTCCCACGCAGTTCCTGGCCTAAAATAAGTATCCAACACATGAAGTTGGACTTAATTATGCATATGATTGAGACCAGAGATTTCTATTTTCCTGAGGATTCTATTTGCTATTTGTTGGTCTTGTCACTGTCAACACAATTGCTAAAGGAAGAAAATGATGAATAGTAGAAAAATGACAACATTCACCAGTAAGTCTGTCACAGGCTTGCCTAATTCGGTGATGTCTGCCCTTTTGTCTATCCACTTTAAATATGTTGCCTAAAATGTATATTTTCTTAAAGTTAAAAATTTTGTGCTTCGGGAGGCTGAGGCAGGAGGATCAGTGCGAGTTCAAGACCAGCATGGGCTACAAAAGTGAGCTCAAGGCCAGCCTGAACTGCATAG